>PTEX01000197.1:666442-703879 GCA_003342815.1 Eudromia elegans
CCGGGGGGCAGCGCGGTGACAGCGGCGGCGCGCGGGGCTCCTGCGCGCGTGCCGCCGCCTCGCATCCTTGCCCCTGGTTGAGAAAAGCATGATGGTCCTCCCGGATTGAACTTCCTTGTTTGTATTTTTGCGAGAAGTCATCCCTGGGAGTGAAAGGCGGGTGTTGTTTTGGAGCCGTTCTTGTCTTTTGGGTAAATAAGTAGTCGCCCAAGCCTAAAAATGTTTATGTCTTGTAGTTAATGTGCGTGAAGGCCACGTTCTTTAAAAAATTACTTATATGCAGAGGCTGGAATTTTAAGGTCAAAGGAGACAGCCTTTTGAACACTTTATTGCGGAAGACGCCTTGCCGTAGTGCTGACCCCCACGTATGCCCTGTTTGTGGAACCACGTCGGTGCTGCCATGGGTGAAACGACCTGTGTAAGACACGAAAAGTGTCCCATGGGCACGTTACGCAAGCCCAGTGCTGAACTGGTGGAGAAGCGTGGAGGCCTGGCCTCCCAAGGCAGCCAATCCATGGTTAAGTGCTTTGGCAACTTTCCCCATGCTCCTAGCATGGTTGAAGGGACCATCCATGGAAGTAGGAAAGAAATTTTGAATTAGGGACCATTCTTCATGTGGAAAGAATTGCCAAAAACTTATCTTGACTTCAGAGGAAGTTCTGTCAAATGGAAGAGTTGAGCTGTGGCCAATACTTGCTCTTTGTGTGTTTCCATACTGGATCAGAGACTGACCACAGGACACCAGTTCTGGCAGGCATAAAAAATGACCAGGAAAAAAAACTTATTTGCTGAACACTGGGCTGGGGTTAAGAGTGAACACTGTTTATTCATCTTCTTGGTAGGCTAGGTTCGGGTGCAGAATGTTGACTTGTGCGTAGTCTATTGAGCTTGACTGCCCTTTCTAGGCAAGCTGGATGTCCTGCCGTTGGGCAGGAGCCTGCTTCCCAAAATGGCAGAAGTGATGAACTACTTCTTGTCTTGTTTTGTTTTGCTTTTATGTCAGACACTTTCTTCAACTGTGCAAGTGCAAAACATATCTGAGACACTGAAATTGTTAATGTTTTCGGATCAAAATTGTTGAAGCTCTTTTTTATTTTTTTTTTTTTCTGAATTGCAGAGAGTTTTTTTGACAGATTTTGTCTTTCAATGATACTCCAGAGCCAAGGTTGAAAAGGCAGGAATGACTTAAATATAGTGAACATCTAATTAAGGAAGTACCTAACTGGAAGTTGACTCAAAATTTTGAATACCAGGCAATTTGAACTCTTTGGTGAACTACCACATATAATTGAATAGGTTTCTACTTCTGCTTCTTGGATGTGTTCTTTGTAGTTCATGCAATATAATATTCTTTAACTCTAGTGATTGAAATCCAGCGCTGTTTGTTATATCTCCAGTTTTACTTCTGAATCTTGATCATGTATTGGTCCAAAAAAGTTTATAATCTTTTTTGAGACTGTCAGGCTAAAGATGAATACTAACTACTGCTGTCAAAATCCTTCCAAAATACAAGTGAGAAATTATCTTACAATCAGAGTTAAAAAATTACTCTAAGTTCCTTTCTTAAAAAAAAAAAAAGTTACATATTCAGTTTTTGATGGTGGGAGAGAAGGAGCCTGACTGTAGGCCAGTAATTTAGAATTCAAAGACAGAAACCTTGAAATGCTCTAAAAGGCTGTGAGGATGATTTTGTTGAGCTGACTGTAGACCTTGTATGCTCTTTGCTCACAAGATTTTTTTTCTGGGGTTGTAATAGTGATTACCAGCTTTTTTGGGTTGTGTGTGTAGATCAGAGGAAAACATGAAACTTTTATTAGCAAGTATTGAAGAGGCTGTTTTTCTCTACATGGAAAGGAAAACAATAGTAGTCTTGCCAACCTCTGTGGATGAGGCAAATGACACAGACTTGCCACCTGAAAGTTTTAGGCTTCCAATAGCATCATGATAGTTAATAGGATAGACTTGGGGAAACTGGTGGACAAGATAAGTAGGAGAAGAATTAGGAAAAGGTGATGCTTTCTTTTTTCCTAAATTTATGTCAATATGTGTTGACTTATTTTGGCATCTTTCTTCATCCATGCCTGCAGCCTCCTGCATTATCGCAGCTTTGAGAAACTCCTGTGTACACTTACAGCTACTTGGGCAAATGCTAGAGTTACTTTCTTTTACACTGTGACAAGTTTGCTTTGCCCCCGCAAGATTGTTGCTTCCTCTCATCATCTGCACCAGACCCATTAGATGTATGGTACCCTAATCGCTTGGGTGGCTCATTTAGAAGACAAATGATGTTTGCTGTGTGTGCAGTCGCCTCATCTGCCTTCCTCTGGCAGACCCTTGCAGTGACAGCTGGAATTAAAAGAATCTGGAGCAGTTGTTGGGATGACAGATTTTTGTTTGGTTGCATATGAAAATGATCTCATAGAACCATTTCCTAGACCAGTTGTAGGTCGTGGCACATCAGCAAAGGGCATGTGGTAGGCAAATACCAAAGCTATGCAGAGTTTGGACAAGTGTCCATTTTCTAAAATTTAGTAACATACTAAGTGAAGTGGAAATGTTTTAAATGTTGCGTCTGGTGTAGATTATATCTGCACAAGCTGCAAGGTGTATCTGTCTTTAAGTATTTCTGTTCCAGTCGAGGGTGTGTGCATGACCCACTGGCTGGATCCATTTGGATAACTATACAGTTAGACGTGGGTTGTGGTTGCTACTCATGTTAAAACATTCTTATTGGGTTTTACCAAGAAGTGAGTGAAACAGTTTGTGTGACCTTTGCAAGTGCCCATGACACAAGCGAACACAGTGTATTGGTGTCTTTTCTTCACTTTGTATTTCACCCTGACACTGCTCATAAACCTACTGTTTTAAGGTGACTAAAAGTTTATGATTTTTTTCCATTAAAATATTTGAGGATAACGTGTGTAAAAGTCCTGGAGCCCCAAATCTACTAGCTGTAATAATATGTTTTGTAAAATGGGAAATGTCCCAATATTCTGAAGATGATACTGCACTTCAGAAGATGTTGTTTTGTATTGTATTTTTAGAACTAAAGCCTTCAACAATTGTGCAGCTATAGTGAAATCACAAGCCAAAACTCTTTTCAGGAGTCACTGGATGAAGTTCCATGGCCTTATGTTATGATTGGATTTGGTCACCGAGTAAATCAGGCTCAAAGACACATATTCTGGAGAATTTAAACTTTGTTTATGCAGCAGTGCTCACAAATATCAGAAGATGTTTGTGGTACTGTGGGACATTTCTCAACTTCTGTAGTGATTTCTGAAACAATTTCAGAACATACAAACATACTGAAAACTTAGGGAGAAATGTTGTCATGCAGTTGAAACTGGATACTCCATGGGAATTTCCAGCTTAATGCCAAGCCTTATAGCGCAACTGCAGCAATGCCATCATCCTGTTTTCAGGGTTTCTAGTGGGAAGTTTAAGCCCTTGGTTTGTCTAACCCAACTGAAATATTAATTCCTTTATCTTCAGTACATAACTTGGAGGGTTTTTTTTTAATAGTTGTTTGATAAAAATGTTTTAACAAAAATTAGAATTGCCCATTTCAGCAGTTAAAATTTCTTTCTCACTGAAATGTTTTGTTTTTATTCAACTTGTCTTGCAGGAAGTCAAAAATGTCTTGGGGCCAATATTCAGCATTTTTTTTCTTATATACTGATTCTTAAAAACTTAGTTAATTATCAGTGACTTTTGTTCAGAAAGGGAGTCTTACAGTCATAGAGCTGTAACGGTTGTTGTGGTTTTAGTTTGACAACTAATGAATAGTGTGAATGCTGTTATTTCAAAGGAAGTTATAGACCAAGAGAGACTTGCTTGACAATCCCTACTATCTAAGCAAGACTAGGAATTTATGTCTAACCAGTTTGTGTTGCTTACAACCATCAGGAAGTGTAGATGTGGCTTGAAACAGAACTGGGGATCCTCTGTTGATCCCCTTTCAGTGACTCTGTCTTTCTCGGAGCACAGAGGCATGAGAGCACTGTAGGGATGGAGCCACCATGTTGAGTCCAAGGCACATGGTGACCTATTTGCACTTCCCTTGTCCTGTTGCCTTCCCTTGGTGCCTGTCATCTCAAATCTTCTGTCCTGGGGCTCTGTGGCACTGGCCTTGTGAGGTGCCAAAAACTCCTATAGTTCAAATATTGAGGGCCAAAGGAATTAAATTCTACTTGAGCCCTGTGCAAATGATTCACCTATCATGAGCTATTTTAGCAGTTTTTGTAAACAAAGCCTGTTTTATAAACATGAATGTTAGGATTTTTTAATTATTATTTTTATTTTCATGTTAACTTGCTTTGAATTACCAATCTTGCTAGGAAGGAAAAGATGGGAGAGAAGGAGAAGGAGGAGATGGCCCATTCACAGAGGAAAGGATGCTCTGATAATTCTTACTTTCAGAGTCTCTCTTGTCACAGCAGTGAATAAAGAGGGAATTTATTTCTTGGGGTTGTTGGTTCAATCAAAGATATTGCCTAATGTGGTGCCAGTCACATTTACAGTTACAGAATAATTACCTCCAACTTACAGGTCTATATTGTTGCAGAAGGTTGCTTAGACTATGTCTAGTTTTAGTGCCTCTTGAATGAGGATAAATTATTGGACACAAAGAAATTAATGAGACATGTCACAGACTTCTGTTTTTCAAGAAGGCTGGTGCAGTTGGAGCAGTGTCAGCAATGCAGTATTTCTCTGACTCCTCCAAGGGTGCAGTTTCATTTATTCCTGACTATTGCAGTGTGTCTGACCTGTGCCGAACCTGTGGGAAAAAGAAAATTACTAACAGTTTTGGTTTCCCCTCTATCAGATAACTTCCCCAAGCATGCAAAGGCAGTGTATGGTTCAAAGTCTGACAGCTGGACTAACTCTTTGAGTATGTGATGACTAGATGTGTGGATCTGTTGGCTATAGTTGATCTGCTGGCCAGTAATGTCATTGTGGAGGTATATTAGATTCTAAATCTGATATTATTGGGTTATTTTGGGATATCTGCTGAAGCTATGAGCTCTACAGACTGTAGTTGCGAGGTGAAAGGAATGCATAAGTCTCTTCCTGTTAACTGCTTCTATGCCTGTGAGGTTTTGGAATATTGGACAACCCATGATAACATTAAAGGTCAGTAAATATAGTATTGGGTTTTTTTGGTCTCTCTTTAAATAAAAGATTCATAATTTTAATACTTTATGATAGTTTCAAATTTAGAATATTTTTGGGGCTAACATTATATTGTCAGAGAAAGCACACTGTGTTTTTGGTGATCAGGTGTGTTCTCCAAAGCCATAACATCTCTATGCTCTCTAAACAGAGCTTTTACTTTTCTACTTATGAAGGGCTTTTAATATTTGCACACAGAATTTTGTGTTCTTTGAAATAAGTTCTTTGAACTTCTTTCAGATTACTTGGAGGAAAATAAAATTGGCAAGTTGCTGGTTCAATACACTATGAAAGCAAGACTATTTACTGTTTTAATAAGAATCCTCAGAAGATTTACATGCATCCCTCAGTGGTGATCTGTGGTAGATCTTCTTGCAAGTTTATAAATATGTATGAATACAGAGATGGATATTGATTTTAAAAATCTTTTAATTACAGATTTTTAGGGTTTTAATGATTTTAAAACTACTTTGCTGTCATGAAGTATGAAATAAAATAAGTTAAATATCTAGTTGGTATTTTTAACTATATATTCATTTGAAAAATTAAAATAATTACTGTAACTATCAGTTTTGTTGTGATTCTTCAGTGACATTGCACCTTTTAAAATCATGCTGCATAAGATAAATGACTGTAGGTCTGATCAGATCTTTCTTCTTGGTCATGCTTTGTAAGATGGTTTGTTTGTTTGTGGGAAAAGGTAAGTTATGTGTTTTAAGTGGCCTAACCACATACATGGTTATGCCTCTTCAATCCTTCTTCCCCCACAGTTTCAAAAGGTTTCACAGCTTTTAAGAAAATGAAGTCTTAATGTTCAGGCTTCATTGACTGTTGTAGTAGCATCTGAAAATCAGAAACTTTTCTTTCAGACTATTGTGGATGATGAGGAATGGAAACAGATGCAGTTTGATTTTTAAAATAACTTCTTGGATTTCATTTTGGAAATGGATTAAAATACTTCTGCAAGCATCCTCACTTTACTTTCTGCAAAACACTACTTCATGGAAATTCGCTTGTTCTAGAAAATTTGCTTTACTTTCAAGGTACCACAGTTTAAAAAAAGATTTGGGAAGTGGTGCTCAGGAACACTACTAAGGTACATTTTTAACACCATATAAATTAATATATCTTGTCCCCAAAATGCTTACCTGCCACCATAATGTGTTTCACATAATGGGTATTCAAAAGTTTTTGAACTTCTTTCCAAAAAGTGCAGTCCTTCGGTGAAGTGTTGTCTGGGTATTGATAACATCTTTGTTATTGGTAACAATGTAGATACATCAAGTACAACATGATTCAAAATAACTTCAGGAAAGTCATCTGGATAATAATTAGGCTTCATGATACTCAGACTTGTTTCTTATGGTTTGATTTGAGCACCTGATTTTCCCCCAGTTATATGTACATAGTATATGTGGTGGCTAGGTCACTTACAAGGTTGAAGCTAGTAGACTGGGAATGCTGCCTCTAAGAAATAATAAGAATATAAGACTGTATGTTCTGAGACAAAAGATCTGTTCAGTTCCGCATCCTTATTCTTACCAGGGGTAAGTAAGGCCTCACTGTCAAAGGAAAAGAAGGGAGATGTGGGACATCAAGGGGAGCTTTTATGGTTGATTTCAGGATTTCAGGTTGACTTCCAGGTTATAAAACTCAAGTACCAAAGCCAAAACTCTCCAGGTGCTCAGAACCAAGTTCATTCCCCACACATACCTTTCCAGAGGGTTGCTGGTGCCAAATCCAGCAAGGACTAGTGGACTTGGAGGAATGATGCCTTGCAGGCTATTGATCATGCATGATGTAAGCAGGAGAGCAGTATGAATCACAGGCCCTTTATTCTTTTTAGTGTCTTATTAGTGTATCATTGTGTTCTTGTGCATTGTATGTCAAACTGAGAGTCTGTCATTTTCTCTTTTTATAAAAGTTTCTGCACATAACACTCATTGCAGCCTTGTTCAAGGGTGTGTGTGGCGGGGTGTTAAGACATTTCAACAAGTCTCTTAGTCATAAGCACTAAACAGGTCACTATTGCTGAGCACAATAAAGTATTAACTTGTAACTTGAACCTTAATTTTCAAGAAAAGATTGTTAGCGTTTGTGATCAAACAAAACAGAAGACCCATCTCTGACTAAAATCAAAAATTGTTGCCATTGTATGTTCTAGATACTTGCAAAGTCTTTGCTCGAGAATATATATGCTTTTGAGCTGGGTCCTAAAATAAGGTCTAGCTAACTATTTTATATGAATAGACTCCTAGTTGAGGAAACTTAGGGAAGAATATGGCCATATAAATTGTGATAATGAAATTGAGTCTGGCTAATTGAAGTTAAGAGTATTTTTTTAGGTGCTGATAGGCCATGATAGATCATACTGAAGAGTACTCTTTCTAAACTTAGAATGAAACACTTTTCCTTAAAGGATAGTATATATATTGTTTTCCCCTGCATAATAACTATATGGTAACTCTTGGATGGCCCATCATGTTTTTAGCACTGACGTATGTTCAGTTGCTTCTTTAGGTCACAGATGTGGACCAAATTTGATCTTTGACTAACTAAAACAAAAAGAAGCAAAACCAAAGAAACAAAAAGAAGGTAGAAGCAACGATGTTGTCATCAAACTTCAAATCTTGAGGTTTTGTTCTTAATGTATTTTTTTGTGGAATTAGATCATACATTTGGATATCCGAATAAATGTATTTAAACAACAGTCAGCTGAGTGAGGGCTTATAGCTCCTTGATTGCTAATATGTATGAAAGTAACACTGCAGACAGAACTTTTTGCTCTGGAAGACTGAGGTTTCCATAGAACCAAACAACTGCTGTCTTACACGATGAAGAAATTACTAGATGTCCAAACATTTCCATGCAATGCAAGTTTTAATTTAGCGCAGTTTTAGATAAGGCAATCAATTTTCACTTTTGATACAATTAAATTAGAAGATTCAAAGTTAAAATTAAAACTCTTGCTGCACACCAGGATATGTGTGGGGTATATTTGTTCCTTTCTTCATCTGATTCAAATGCTTAGTGTTATGTATTTCTTTTGATTTGATTAGGCCAAAATGTTGAGTGGGAGAATAAAAGACAGTTGATCTATATTTTATTTTAATTTGGAAAAAGTATATATAAGACAATATAATATAGAAATCTAGCACTAATTTAATATCATATGATTTTTGGGAGGTGTGATTTCCAGATAATTAGCATTAGAAAAGATGCATTTCTACCTAGGTTGTTTTTGTCATAGGATGATCAATAACAACATATATTTTTTCCCTCTGGTGGCAGATTTCAAATGAGCAGCAGATCCATAAATGGTTCAGATTTTATTTCATTCATGTTAGAGACATCTCTCATATCAAGTTAGCTCCTTAATTGATCTGTTTTTCCTCTCTACCGCATTGTAATCATGAAATCTCTTGAGATTTGTACTTATTTACATCCGTTGTCCAAGAATATAATATTAGATTTGGAGTGAGAAGATAGAAATTGTTGTATTTAAGCATGCATCTTTGAGATGTAATGTTGCGAGACTGTTAAAACATGAAAGTGCACCATGCTAGTGCCTTAAGCTGTTGTGCATTTGGCACTTTTCTGTCCATGACTACATAACATGGATACGAAGAATTAACTATTGTTAGTGAATTATCTTAAATCTTCAACACTGCCAAAAGATGTGATCTTGTTCTTTTTTTTTTTTCATCATCAGTATACATGTCGTAACTATGCCATGCTTCCATACTTCCTTATCAGTGAGGATTTAATAGCATATTTTGTCTTTTACTGGATTTTTTTTGGAAGTGCTTATTTGGGTACCTCATTAAAATATCTTTAAAAATGATTCTTTACAAGGACCTATGAGACTTTTCACCTTAAATTTCAGTTTTGCTTTGTAAACATTGAAATGCAGAGCAAGCATGTTGGATTAGGTGGTTTGTAGAATTATCTTTGCTGCCATTAGAGACAAAAGATGGATTTAATGAGTAACAGGACATCATATGATTTCTGTCTTCATTTTATGGCCTCCCTCTACAGAGGACAGATGCAATTTTTATTCATTTATACCTATTCCTCTGCCATTTATACCTACTCCTATATATTATTTTCTCTCCTTATTCAAACAGTTGCTTGTTATGCTTTAGTTCTTCATACCTGTGAATACTCCTGAAAAGCAACGAATGATGGACAACTGTCAATTAAGTCACAGTTAATGTAGTGAGATTTTTGTTTTTCCTAGTGCAAATGAAAATCTTAGTTAATCATTCTTTACTGGTAATGGTCTGTAAAATGGGAAGTTCCTATTTTTATTGCTGCATGTTATTTGAGCAACAATATCCAAGTCCCGACTTAAGTAATTACAGCCTAGTTCATTGTTCTAAATAATGTGATCCCCTGCACTTGAACATATATGTCTCTAATCAAAGCTACTGAGTGTAACAAATGTTAAGTCCTGACCCACATTCAAAATAATTTGGTGTATTATGACACTCTCTTTGAAAGCGAATAAAATGTGCTTTGACTTCCTTACCTGTTCATGATGGATATTTTCACAAATAATGGGAATTAATAGCATTCATTATTCTAATCTGTCTGTAGCTTTTTTTTTTCTTTCAGGCGGTAAAATGTTTTATTCGTGCTTATTTTTTTATTATTATTTTTTTCCCTCTTGCTTTATACAGACTTCTTGTTGAGAGCTTATTTGTATTTAAGAAGTTTGTATTAGGGTTTGAATTAATTTTGGTAGTAGTTCATTTTGGAAAGGGATTTTATATCCTTTTTTTGTGCTAAGTAAGGTCCTAAACTGTGTCTTAACTGAGACCAGGTTAATGATGAGAAAAGGAAAAAGTAAGTAGTGATTGCACTGTGGAACCACGTGATGATTTTATGTTCTGCTTTTCACTAAATGAATATTTGATTCCTTTTCATTAATCCACTAGTTTTGACACAAGTTTCAGTTTCACCTCCCCAGCATCTTCCTAATACCTGTCTCTCTCAATCAAGCCACAGGAAAAACCCTTTTTTGTCTAAATTATTTGGAAAATGTAGAATTAGTTATGTTCAATGTAGAATCAGTTATCTATTGACTGTGAAGTAATGATGAGTTTACAGATTTTCACCAAAGAAGTAAGTAAAATTTTAGTGGGGCAAAATTTTAGAAAGGTCCTGATGGATCTGCCTTGTCTTTTGCAGAACATGGCAGATGAATAGGCAAGGATTGTAGGGAGGAAATGGAGGCTTTCAGCAGCAAGACATGGACACTGTCTTGAGAAATGGAATTCTGTCTTTGCCACCTTTGCCTTGCAATAGTTTCTCCAACACTGAGCACATCAGTCAGACTGAGTATTTCAGAGATGGATTGCTAATCATTTGCTCATCCTCCTGACAAACTTCAAAGCTCTGAGCTGAAGCACAAGCAGAATGAAGGCTTTTCTTTTTTTTTTTTCTTTTGAAATAAGATATTGACATGTTGTTTTAGAATAAAGCAAGTTGATCGGATGTTAGAGAAGGAAACTCTGCGACAAGTGCAAACCACAGAAAAAGCTGCCTCTATTTAATGCTTCTGTGGGCTGACTGGAGAGAAGTATGTAACCAGGCATTGACATCTTTGATATCTTCTATGGTCAACAATGAGTCATCCAGAAGACCCATCTAAATGAAATTCCTCTAGAAGGTGATCATAGTAGGAACCATATCCTTTTTCTCCAAAAAGATATGTAGAAAGGCTAGGCTGTTTAATTTAGTCAGTTACATTTGCTGAGTTTATTTAGCTCAGTTACATTTGCTTAATGCTGCTGGTTTTTTTCCACTGTCTTGTGAGCCTTGTGCAGGATGATATCCAGCCTTTCATTCATTATGAACATGCCCTTGGGACTGTGCACCGTGTTAGTAGGTGAATGGTGTGAAGTGATTGCGCTGGTGCTGTGAAGGGGCTTAGGCTCATCACTGAGCTACTGCCCTGTAAGTTAACATTTGTTATCTGAATGGCAGTAACTGAGCTAAGTTATGCTGCTGAGTGGTAACTATTGTACTTTGTTTCATTTTACCTTGAATTGCTAGAGCTTTTCAGATATCAGTGCACTATATTGACTTCAGCTTCTTCTTACTTGGACTATTCCTTCCATTGAGCTACAACAGCATTTTGGCCACGTATTAAGAGGAGCGAAAAAATTATGTAGGTTGATTAAAGACAAGCAAACAAAAAGCCCTAGCCCTCCACAAGTCTGTTTGGCTGAATCAGTTCCTCAGTGCGGTTCTGTGCGTGGCTGTAGCCATGTTTCTGGCAGCATGGCAAAACTGGGAACGTCAAAGGTTGTTTGAGCTGCCCACCTACTGAAAAATAGGCACCGGAGGACAGGCTCAGTGAAAGAACCCATGGGCTGTGGGAAGAAGTTGGCCGATTCTCTTCTCTTCCCATTGGCTTCTTTGATTGGTATGCAGTTTTAAAAAAATGCAGTTTTAAAAGGCACTGAATATTATTCAGGATACCATTATTCCTTGTCTGCTTAGTGCCCCTGCTTTTCACAGTTTAAGCCAATTTAAGTGCTGCGGGCCTTGCCTTTCGACATTCTCCATCATGCCACCCATTCACCCTCTTTCTTGGCACTGGCCCTGGTATCTGTTGGTGGCATCACATGAACGGCACTAAGGAAGCCCGTAAACTGCCCACTTCTTTTGTAGAAAGGGTTTTCTTCCAGTTTCATGTCTGATTCGAGTTGAAACCCAGCAGGTGCCAGTGCAGGAAAAGGAGCAGGAATACGTGGCTCGACTGGAGGAGCATAGAGGAAGAGGTTGGGGGTAGACTCAGCAGTGACCAGAGAGATTTCAGCAGTGACAAGTCCATCAAACAGTACCCTTCAGTTTTCAGCTCTATTAGCTCACTGAAGTGACTCCCAGGGAGGTTGCACACCTTGCAGAGACAGCACAAGCCAAGGGCAAGCACAGAGTGTCCCTGACTGTGGGTGTCCCACTTGAGGGTGCCCTAGACCTACACGCTGAGCTGTGTGGCTCCATGTGGGGTGCAGTGATGGTGTGAATAGCAGAGCACCCGAGGAGGAGGAGGCTGCAGAGACCAGTGAGGCAACTGCGCTCAAGGCAAAAGCAAAAATGTTCTGTGCTCTGTAATTGTAATGGCTCTATTTAATGTGAGAATGAGAAATTTATTGTGGGGTTCCAGTGACTTCTTAGTCCTGAGGTAGTTAGCAGCATTTCCTGACTTTAGCATGAAGCAAAACATAGTGAAAGTATTTGTTGCTTTTGACATGCATCACAAGTACTGAAAATTCTGCAGGCAGGTAAGGTTGTCTTTCACCTGTCTGCTCTGATTGTATCAAAATTATCCTTTGATGCTGTTGTGCAATCCCAGTCAGAAGACAGGGGTAGAGTACAAGCACAGTTAAGAACAGAAATTATATTTAAAGACTTAGGCTACGCACTGAGTAGGGAGTGGGCAGGGGGTGAGATGGGACAGGATGTGTCCTAATAGTTGAAATCATTTTAAGATACATTTTGTTTAAAATGCTACCATTCATCAATATTATTTTAGTCTCTCCAATGGTGTTACTGTGTAAAATATAAATACCTTTAGAATCTTTTGGTTGAAAACTTTTCCCATAATTACTTTTGGCTTCAGTTTCAGTGACAGAAACAAACTATTTCTACTTAGAATGTGTTTATTTGAAGTTGGGAAAACTGATAGGGAAAGTACTTTTTTTTTTCTTTTTAATTCCTTCCAGTATATAAATGAAACCAAAAAACGAGTGAAAAATAGGTCTTAATACTAAAGACTACCAGGATACTGCTATATTATCAAAGGACCTGGGAGACTGGAAATGTGGAAATAGTAATTGAATGACAATTTCTAAAGCATCTAAATAGTTTAAGTGCCCCAAATCCATTGTTTTTAGTCAGTTCTGTGTCTATAGGCCCCTTATTTGGTGTATATTAAGAAGTAATATTCTGCTGATTAAATGTAGCTAATACTTATTTAAGAAAGGTATTATCTCTAAATGTTAAATGTGATATAAAAAGATTATGTATTCAGCATTTTAAGATGTTTTCTTTTATTAGAAAGCTTTTATATACTTATCACCTATCTAGCCTGCATTTATATGCATTTTGAAAACATCTTAAAATATTTTCTTTTTATTATTTCAGATTTCAGAAGTATAGCACAAAAAAAAGGACTAACATATATTCACATGACTTCTTTTTAACAGGTGTATGTAGCAATAGTAAAAAAGCTCCGCATTGATTATAAAAGCAGCATAATTTAATGGCATTACCAACCATTGGGACCAATCCTTTATTTAGTAAAAAAGTTTTACAGCTCATTAAAGAAATAGTTTAAAGAAATAGGTTAAAGTGCAGAACAATATTAACATCCATTTAAAAATAACATTTTCTATTGGAAACATCACATGGGAACTCAAAACAGTATATTTAAGTTGTTTTACTTGCCAGCCAAGTCTAAAAGGACTTTAGATTATTTATGCATGAAAATTATGAAGTCAAACAAACTTCTACTATGGCAGTTTTTATTCAGTGCTACGCTTTATTAAAAGTAGATTTTAAAATTTCAAAATCAAACCACTCTTATTGGTGGTACTTTTCCTTCTGTGCTTCAATTCTGACATTATTCCAACGTCCAGTCTGGCCTAGACATTGTTGTTTTAGGTCCAGAAAGCAAGGATTAAAATGTTACATTCTATTTCTAATTATTCACAAGATAAAAGCAACAAAACAAGTTGAACACTGAAGGATACGGTTGGGAAAAAAGTGTCTTCAGAAAGTTCCTAAGCTCTGAACTTTCTTTCTACAGAGATAAAGGCATGTTTTGATGATTTTTATTATCTTCAATATTTTTCTGTGTCTGCTGTTTTGGGAGAGATTTGGAAATGTTCACTAATCTCTTTCTAGTCTTTCCAAATTACTGTTTGCAGTGAAGATAGCCTAACTAAAAATGAAAAAAAAAGGTTAATTAATACTTACTTTCTCTTTTTTATTTTAATATTGCTGTGGTACACCATATTATGGGGGAGACACTTTGGACAAGAAAAGAGTGCTATTATTTCCTTTAATATAAAAATGAAAAAAGAAATAAAAGAAATATTGAATAAGCAAAACAGATTTATCTGACAATTATGCTACTAAAAGTCTTTAGGGATTCTAAAGTTCTTCTAAATGGAAGAAAATATTGTGTCATAGTATGAAATTGCCATAGCAAAAGTAAGGCAGAGATGAAGAATGAAATGAATGAAAAAATCAGAGAAATAACAGAGAAAATGCAGTGGACATTAGTGACCATCCTGTAGCTGTCATGAAGAAAAGACTGTTCATGAAAGATACAGACAGTAACCAAAAAATTTATATTAATGCTGTTAAGAACAATATGAAGATGTTCCTATTCACTGAGAGTCAAAAATGCCAGTAATGATACAGATCTTTTAGATAAGAACAATACTAGTAGAAAAGAGACGAGAACATTGTCAACAATACTGAGTGTGTTATATATATGTGTGTATATGTATATATGCTGAGAGTCCAAATACTTTTGTTCAGTGGCCACAATCTAAATGCTGTGCTCACAGTTGACAGTGATTTATAAAAAGATTTCTTTATTCTAGAAGGAACAACCATTTTTATTTCTGTAGTTTCCAGGAGTCAGGATTTTCACCCAAAATTCTGAAATGGTAACCAACTGAAGAGCTCTGAGGTGGTGTTTTGGGGATTGGTTTTTTTTTTAAGTTGCTATTGTTATAGAAGTGTAAATGAGATGTCCAGGTTACAACATAAATACTAGATTGATCACAGAAAGAACAGTTGAAGAAATGAAATGGGAATTGGTTAGTGGAAAATTTAAGAAAGAAGAGTTCGTGCTTGCCCAGCTAGTCATGCTGAAGAGAATATGTCTATGTTTTTTTGTTTGTTTATTTTTGTTTATTTGTTTGTTTCTTTTCAAGTCTGAAATTTTGGTTTACAAAGAAAATCAGTTAGATATAGTAAGTTTTGGCAGGACAGCTGGTGTAGTTCTGTGTAGTGTTCTGATTTTTGCCAAGTCAACACGGTCCATATTAAATTTTAAAATAGTTAATTGACAGATCATTAAGCAGTAATAAATGAAGTACTCTCAGGTTGGATTTTATAGAGATCTTTTCACAGACCATTGCTTTGAGGATTTGGATAATGATCTTGAGCAAAAAAGGAATATAATCTCAAAGTACATAGATGATTCAAAGGTTGATGAGTTGACAAATGTGAAGGATGGCCTGTACTTAGTTAATGGAGATCATTTCAAAATATGTTAATAGTACTAACTATTATCTAGCTAGTAAGATCGTACATGTAAGATGGAGAATAGTACTTTGTAAAGTGCTAATTCAGAGATGGAGTACAGAAATTAAGATGCCCTTTGCAATCACTTGGTAAAATCTCTTGGTATAGGGGGATCTGAAGGATTTAAGAGTTTTCTTTGGTGTTATTGTACTATTGTAGTATTGAGATAACTGCTAGAAAATGCATGCTGTTAAACGTTAAGATGAAAAAAGAATTGACAACAACAGAAATCAAACCTTTGTTAAACTTAAAATGTTACAGAAAAGAACGTAAAAGAAAATTCAAAACCTTAAGCCAAGTAAATGAACAAACTCTGACTTGGTCTATTTAACTTAACAAAGGGAAGTTTAAGAGATGAGTAATGGTCTGGGGCAAGGTTTTGAGAGCAATCCCTTTAGTATAGCAAACAAAGTTATAACAAAATACAGTAGCTGACAGCTGAATCCTGATGGATTCTTCTAGAAATACAATAAACTGACAACTGGGGGCAGTTATTGCCAGAAAAGTTTAAGAATGTGTTGAATAAGCCAGCACTTAAATGCTGTGAACCTTTACCCCTCAAAAGATGCCTCTAACTCAAGCAGAATATGATAGTCTGGTGTTGGAATTACTGGGTGAAATTCCCACTTGTGCAGGAGGGCAAACTAAATGATCACTGCTCAGTAAAATCTGTGAGTGGAGGTAATACAGGTCATCTACAAAATCCAGCAAAGATGTTTTCTGCAGCAAAGACCCCCTCTACTAACTTGTTAGTGCATGTCTGTGTATGTTTGAAGGGCAGGGTGAAAGAAGAGAGGAGACAAAGGGAAAGTTGAGACATGGAAAGAAGGTGCAATAGAAATGAGTTTAAATTCTATTTTTTATATACATGAGAATTACATATGAAATTTATTTATTAAATAAAAATATGCAATAATTTAAGCAACAAGTGTATCTACTGCATACTGCCTTGGAAGATTTTTACATGATAATTGTGTGAATTGGCAACCAGCTGGGAACAATACCCTGCTATTTGTTAAAGGAGAGGACAATAAAGTTCTTCTAGACAGGAAAGAATCTACATTGTTAACAGATGACCTGAAAGTTCAGCTCATTGCAAAGGCAAATATTTTGACCAGGAGAATAATTCTTCCTGTGGAGTGGTATGAGTTGCAGATCTTAAGCCGCACGGTTATTTTTAACCATGTCACAGCTCTTGAACTTAGTCTTACTTCATAAACAATGTGGAAAAAAATAAGTAGATCTTTCTCTGATGAGGGTAGAGGTGAATTAGTCAGAATCCTTATTGATTACCCTTTTGTCTAACTTCCATATGACTTCAACAGATCGTAGGTAGATTTTTTTGTATTTTGCTGTTGTCTGTCATGTTCTGTTTTTTGTTGTTGATTTTTCTTTTGTACTCCAGAAGTATCCCTGCATTGGAGTAAATGAGCACAAAGTCTGGTGTTACATGTGGATATAAGGCTGTTAGGTTGAAGGAAAAAAATATTATATGAATTTTCAGAAATGGTATGGTGGAAAATGATTTGTCAAGGAAAGTCTATTTAATCTTAAAATTATGCATAGTTTAATTGTATATGTTTGTGTGTGTGTATGTATGTATTAAACATATATAGCTAGCTAGCTCTGCTGCAACTTGTGGATGTTCAGATTGCTGTTTATCTCCATTCTATCTGGAATGCACTATAAGATTTATATTTCTTCTGTCTCTGTACATAATATGTAATGCATCCTTTGGGAAGAAAACAAGCATCCTAGCTCCTTAATTGCCATGCCCTTCCTTGTATTGTGCCTTTAGCTATTCGCCCTTTATAGGAAAAGAGCTTCAAAAAGGAGAAACAAAGGAATTGTACGTAGTGCACCGTTGCAGTTAGTGAGGTAATCACCTTGACTACCTAAATGGTACCATTCGGTCAAGGTTCATCTCTTCCTTCCTTTCCCTGCTACTTCACTAGGCTTAAGCTAAAGGATTTGTGGAAAACTGGAAGGTAGCTTCTATGTGCTAAGTTTGGTGGCATGTCCTTTGATGGCAGACATAGAACAGAAATGTGCTACCATGAATAATATTCATGGAAATGAGCTAGAAACCGTAGCCAAGTAAACATTCCTTATGTTGAAGCATATTTTAGTAGATCACAATAACATTTAAAATAGGTTCTTTGACACTTTTAGAAAGAATATTTGATTTAAAAAAAAAAAGTGATATGCTATAAATTGAAACTATACTCAATATGCTGTGTGATACAGTTGACTTAAAATGTTTATATGTTACCACAAAAGAAATTGGATACATTAAGTTCCGCTCCTGTCAGACTGTCAGAGTTTATTCAGTTTCTGCCAGAGATTATTCTTTGCTTGTTCAATAAAGATTTGTGCCCACAAGCAAACCATGTTTAGGTTACCCTGTAGTTCATATGTACTTGATAAATCTATTAAAACTATAGGACCTTGCAAGCATCAGGGTTGCCAACACCCTAGGGCAAAGGCTAAGTTTGACTATTGTATTTTTTTTTAAATTTTTAAATTTTATACCAAATTTTTAAAAGACTGTTCCTTATTCTTAAAAATTCAACACTCAAAAATCAGGAAATGTTAGATTGATGGTTGCCTGTGAGTTCTTAATTCTCCTTCTTTGGACCTAGTTTGCGCATAGAATTAATCATGGATCCTGTGGCCAGGGAAGAAAACTCTTTGCGATTATAGTTGAAGGAGAATTAGAGGTGCTCAGGGCAAGTCTGCCCTTTTTGATTAATTGAGAGCAGAGGAGTTGGGCTCCCCAGCAGAAAAGGGACGTGGAGCTTCTACAGAGGGTCCAGTGTAGAGCAACAAAGCTGAATAAGGGACTGGAGCATCTATCGTATGAGGAAAGACTGGGCAAGTTGGGCCTGTTTAGCCTGGAGAAGACGGAGAGGAGATCTGATCAATGTCTATAAATACCAGAGGGGTGGATATAGGGAGGAGAGGGGCAAACTCTTCTTGGTGGTGGCCAGTGACAGGACAAGAGGTAATGGGTACAAATTGAAACACAGGCAGTTCCATCTGCATGTGAAGATGAACTTCTTTCCTGTGGGGGTGACAGAGCCCTGGGACAGGCTGCCCAGAGAGGTGGTGGAGTCTCCTTCTCTGGAGATCTTCCAAACCCACCTGGATGCCACCCTGTGCCACATACTCTAGGTATCCCTGCTGGAGTGGGATGTTGGGCTAGATGATCTCTAGAGATCCCTTCCAGCCTCAACCATTCTGTGACTCTGTGAGAGCTTGCCCAGCTGGTGATCCCAGGAGGGAAATGGAAACGAGGGAAGTTTCATGGGAAACCAAGAGCAACAACCAAGTTTCATGGCATGTTTAGGTTCTCCTGTCTGTCCCTGTTCTCAGCTGCTGCAGTTCCCCTGAGATTTCAAATGAGCTGTATGTGATATCCACTCTTTGCCCTCAGCCAGGATTTCACTGAGAGTCAGTTTAGGGAGCTTGTCCATCTGAAAATTCTTTTCTCTATCCCGTTTTCTTTTTCCTTAGTAGGATTAGATGGAGGCCGGCTCAGCTCCATGGAGTGATTCACTTCCTTGTTGGACAAACAGTGATGCTGAGGCAAAGGGGCGAGGTGGGAGGGAAGTGAGGACAGGGAGGGCAAGATTTTAGCAACCCCATTGAGATTATTCTACGTGAGTGTAAAAGAGTAACACTGGAGAGTTCAATGTGCTGAATTTGGTAGGCTGCTGGCGCCTTTGGAGGTGCTCTATTTTCTCAGAAACACAGCCATTTTATTAGGTAACTTTAAATAGAGCAATATTTCACTACAGTCTCCCCTATAATGATATGTCTTTAAGGTAGCATGCAAAAATATTTTAAGGCATAATGACTGTTTGAAGTTGATATTCCAGCATGGCTGTATTTATAATTTGAAGCATATAGAATAAATTTGTTCATTAGAAACCTGAGCTATATCTGTTTAAAATGGAAACGTGAATCCCAAATACTTAAGCTGGCATGTAAAAAACTTTATTATAAGACTGCTTGCTGTTGTATTGCAAAAGAGAGCAGAGTCAAAATGGTTTATTTCTAGAATTTTCTAGAATTTTCTCTGTATTCTTTGTTGTTCTGTAGGTTTCTTAACTTGAAATGCAAGTGAGTAGTAGTTTTTTTAAAGTGTTTGGGTTTTACCCTTTTGAAAATGAGGAAAGTGATAAGGTAGGAGGAGTAGTAATTCAAATGCGCATATCTCTGTGCCCATCAGTAGCTCATCAGACGACTGGAAGATCATCGCCAATATAAAGTATCAAACTGTGTAGATACCACTTGATAGGTCTGTTGGTGTGGAAAAAAACTCTGAGTCATAATAATGGTTTCCCTTTCCTTCATTTATCCACACGGATTCCAGTTAGTGTGCTTGTTCAGGGGCTCCATTTTATGGATAGGCACTGGCGCCTTGCCTGCTTCCTGGAAACCGTCGCCACTGCCCTTCTCCACCTAAATTTGCGAGTAGCTGTTTCTAAGCTCTCCTAAGAGATTGATACATTTTCTGCCCGCATGGCATCTATTCTGTCTCTCACCAGGCACATAAAGGAAAAGCAGCCTGCCTACAGTACCCATTTACAAGGCTGCTTTGGCAGTAGCTGAGTTGATGGGAGAGCAAGTCCACCCCACAGGATTCATTACTGCCCTCTATCTGGGGTTGCTGCCCTCTCGGGTCTGCTAGCTGAGCTGCTCTTGGGAGCTCTCCCTAATCCCATTCAGTCAAATTGAGCCATGTTAGGAAAGATTTGTTACTTAAATTACTTAAGCCGATCTAGCTTATTTTGACTGACATGTTTAGAGAGTTCTTATATATGGAGCTCCGGCAGAAGATTTGAGAATTGGTAACCTCCAGCAGGATGGGATCATAAGCGGGGGAAATGAATGGCAGAGGTATGGCCCAACTGGTTGCATGTCTGCATCTTGAAATGTGGAAAACTTGCTTTTCTTCATGGAGCACTCTTAAATCTGCAAGCCATTAAAAGCAAGAAGAGAATAATGCCTAACGCCCATCCCTCTCTGAGCGTTCCTGCTGGCCACGATTTCATGGGGTACGTTGGCCCAGAGTCTTTGATTGTCAACCTTTGAGCGACTCCCCGACAGAGTAGTTCAGACTAGAACTGAAGTGCAGGTCTCCCTCTGGTGCCTACTTTGTAAAAGCACAGGACTTTATAATTAGGCTGAGCAATTGAAAACCAAATATATGAAAAGAGAAAGGTCTCTCTTTTGTCCTGGTAATAACAGTTCTGGAGGTGCTGACAGTAACTTCAGACAGTGGACTGCTTTCCTCTCGTAGGACCTAGTGCTCCTCTACACACAAGTCCAGAACTGCATATTCACTATCAGCTGCAGCAGTGCTGATCTTCCACACCTCTTCTGACAATGAGATACTCTGTTTCAGAAGTATATGTCTTAGCAGGAAATTGAACTTCCTTACCAATTCCTTGGAGTTTCTATTTTTGCTCTATTTACACGAGCAAAAAGAGTTAGTCTCCCTTATGCAACTGGTATTTTCCTGCTTTGATAGATTTTAGTATACTATGATTGAGGGCTAATGTAAAGCCCTTTCCCCTGCTGATTGGATGGCTTTAACTTCAGATGTTAACAGGAGTGTGCCACCACACATCTCCCTAACAAAATGGTAAAAGATGATGCCATCACTGAGAGAGGAATTTTTAATTTATATCACCTTCCCTCTCAGTTGCCTGCCCCCTTCATGGAGTCCCATTTCACATAATGCTGCTGTGAATTGCACGGCTGTCTGTGTCTAAATTATTCTTCCTGTATTCCCAAGAACACGCAGTGCAAGTGTGGCTCAGACACATGAGTTATGATATGCATCAGAAGAACTCGTTGCATTTTGGACTTGGTATTTTTTGGTGCTACATTCGTGACTTTGAGAATACTTTGTCAGCTCAAGATATCTACAGGCAGGTCTCAGGCAATTACCAGTGACATGTCTAGCTCAGTCTGGCTCATTGGGATGTCCAGAAAATAGCCTGTTGTGAAGATAGCCAAAGCAATCTAGACAGAAAAATGGATGGTTCTAGGAGAATATGGTTAATGCTTCAGGCACGTTTTCTCATCCTTTGTCATGAACATTCCTAGGAATTTCCCTGATACAAGAAACAGAGCAAGGCAAAGATTGATTTGAGCAGCCCCAGTATGAGCCAAATCAGGTTGATATTTATAAATGATTAACTGAAGGCAGCCCCTGGTACTTTATGTGCCTGATGCACAGCAATCTGATCATGCATTTGAACCCAGGTTCCATGTATGTCTGTGGAGTGTGCTCAACAAAATAACCTATTCACCTGAGGTCCAGAATACTCGCTTCTAAAGCACGAGAACAAGCCAGTTTGAAAACTGTATGAAATAGCAGATCATTGGGGTGGGAATCCCATCTGCTTCTGATGTCCAGTGCTGTCTACATAGAGGACAAACTGTTAGCCCTGGAGAGAGTCTTTTGGCTCCGGTTGTGCACTATGACACTTGCAAAACTGCAGAGGAAGATGATCAGGTTCTTTTGGGGTTGTGTATTGAGGGATCTCTCTCTATTCACAAATCGGTTTCTCTTTCCTTTTGAAGTCAAACTATTTCCATCAGAGTGTTAAACTGTAGTTTTGACAGAAATTAAGTATTGCAGCAGGAATGATGTGGGGGGCAGAGGTGTTTTGCTTTGTTTTGCTTTTCCCAGCGCTCACTCTTCCGTTGTGCTGGCTCATCTGTTTTTATGGCTGAATGTGAACCAGCTCTAGAAATACAGCTAAAGCATAAATATCACCTTGGTTTGCTGCTCAGCAGAATCAGTTGCCTAAATGGGTACAATGCGCAGCTGCACATCACCTGTGCCAGCTCAACAGAGGGAATGGTGTGGGAGCAACTGAAGGGAGTGTCGAGAATGAAGTGTTTATATATATATATAAAAATATATATATAATGGCTCTTGAAAAGAAGATGATTGAGTGCACCGTTGGTTATGACATCTGCAAGTTGTCATAAAATGGCTTCTGTTAATTGTTGGTCAGATTATTGGCTCAGGTCGAATTTCTGGCTAGAGATGAGCATTGTCCTCTCCTTCCCATTTTTTTTTTTTTTTTTAATTTTTTTTTTTTTTTTTTTTTATAGAAAACCAGAGAGAATGGTGAAGGAGCTCTTTCACACTCTTCTAGTCAGTCTTTAAAAGAAATAAATTTGGCTGTAAATGTTTTGTAATTGGGATGCTGTCCAAGGCAGGTCAAAGACCTGATACATGAGCAAATCAGAGTGTTAGACTACTTTTCTACGCTAGTGTTCAGTACTTCTTTAAATCCTGTGCTTGAATTCAGATGTGCTCTGCAAGACACACAATCTAGCTCCCAGGGGCAAGGCGGGTAGGTGGAGCAGTGGCAGAAGTTTCCTTGCAGGGCTCTGCAATCTTCTTGCCAGAGGAGTGAAAAATTGTTTTGTCCTAGAAGTTCAGCCAGACGCTTTATAAGGCTTATTCCTCCAATTCCTTCCAGGGGAGCTACCTTTCTGTGTGAAATTGTTTTGTCTTTAAGGATTTATTTGCTTGTAGTCTTCCCAAAGTGTCCTGGAATGAGAGAAGCCTCCTAATGAATGATGGACTCTCAAAACTCACTCTGTGCTCTGGAGGAATATTGCTGAAGAGGGCTTGCCATTTTTCCCCATTATGATCTTCATGGTAAAAAAAAAAAAAAAAAAAAGGCCCTAAAGATTAATGAAAACCCCTCAAACCTCTGTCTGCACCATCTTATGGGAAAGTTTGATGAACCATACGTCTGCAGGTAGCCATTTTCACCTGCCCTGTGCACTGATGTTGGGAATCACAGTAAGGACTGTGCTGCAAGGTGAACATGGAAAACATTGCTTAATATTAAGTACAGAGCTGGGGAAGGAGGTGTTCAGAAGAGAGTATATTGCACCATATACCATAAAGATACCCCAAAATGTCAACCACTGTACCTGAGGGAAACATTTTCTTTCTGTACGATTGCACTTACCCAAGATGATAATACCAATGCTGTCCAGGCTCAGTGCAACAAGAGCTCTAGCCTGAGGGGATACCTAGGTGAGCATTTAGGCTTGCATGTAGTATGAGCACAGTTACAAGCCCAGGTTCTTACCTGGGGTTTAAGCCCCTCTTTGGGCCGGGACTGGGCTTAGCCCAGCGCCTGTTCCCGTTGCCCATCCCTGCTGCTGCCGAGCGGGGGGAGGCAGCCGTGTGTCACAGCTCAGCCTCCCTGCTCGGCCCCGCTTCATCCGCAGGGCCTCACGCGCTCCCAGCTCCGCGGCCTCTCCCCTGCCCTCCTCACCAAGTCACATCCAGATCGGTTATTGCATAGAGTACTAGGAAAATGCCTTTTCTCTCTCTCTTTTGATGAATTTGCTTTCATGCTACATGCAGCCTTCATGTCTTCATTATTTTTTTTTCTATGAAGTGACATTTTCCCTTCCTTTTCAGCTGCTTTTCTAAACCTTTTTTTCCCCCCTCTTCGGCTTCAGTCATTTTTTTCTGAGGTGGCACTTCCTTGAGCACTTATTAAAAACTGCATCTATTCTTTCACTTTTGAGAACTGAATGCAACAAGGGACGGAGAAATAATCCTTTTAAATAATCCTCTTTCTCCTTGTGCAGTGTTTGCTTCTTGTTCCTTTCTATTTACTTTTTGTCATCCTTACCCTTTGCCTGCCATATTTTAAGTCCTTTTGGAGCTAACTAAGCACTTACCAGCAGGATTTTGAGTTGCTAAACAGAACATTTTTTAGAATTCCTCCAAGTCTCCCATGAAAGTCTGTTTTGGCTGATTTTGATCCATTAGTGGTTATTGGCAGCCAGCAGCCTATCACCTCGCAAACTCTCTTGGTGGGATTGAATCACGCTGCTAAATGTAAAATTCACACTTTTCTTTAAGTAACAAAAGTAGTTCTTTAAGCACCATTGTAGCTGGTTCTAAACTAAAAACAGTTCCTGGAAACTGTTTAGAATAAAGTAAATGCTGACCTGCCTCGCTAAGTAGCCCTCTACTCTCTTTTGTTTTCCAAAAGAACACAAAACCAATCCTCCAAATCGTGTGAAAAATGCACATTCAAGCAGATAGCCCTTTTGACTGAAATACAGTTGCAGATTAAATATATCCACAAATTATTAAATGTGTGAATATATTTAGAGATTTTTTGGTCCTGTCTGAAATATGCATATATTGTGTGTGTGTGTGTGTATATATATATATACAGTTTGAGATACATAAATACACACACACACACAACTACGGAGATCTATAGATATTAGGTTCACTTCAGTATGATATAGGAAGGGGGGCAAGTGGTGAATCCCAGATTTGAAAAGGGCTCTTTGAGCTAATCCTCACAGGCTCTGCTTGTGGTTCTCCATTTCTTTAACATATTTCCCAGTTCTCCTCTTTCTCTCAAGAAAGAAGTGCAGGTGGTGAAGTAATAAGTTATGAAAGAGAAATAGTGACACCATAGCTGTAAGAAGAGATGAATCTGAGGATTTTAACGATTTCCTTTACAGATAAGACATAGAGGTGAAAAGATTATACTGGATAAGAATGTAAGATATAAATTAGTATGAAGTTAGGAGTAGCGATGATATAGGTGAGTGTACTTTTAAATAAGCATTTAACATAATTGAAAAAATGCCTAATATGATAACATTGTTTAAAATATGAACTCTTAATAGCTTATTAAAAGACTGAAACTAATAAAAAAAATGTATTTTTGCTTCCAAAAGGAAATCAGTCACTGCCTGTTTTAAAAAGTTTACTGAAGTAAACTTTGTGGGTTCAGAAAGAAGTATTCTTCATTTCAGCTTACTCGGCTGTATCAGGTAATTGACTAGGTGACTCAAAACAAAGCAAATATTTTAGACGTGAGAATATATATTTTAGATTCTCCTGGCTAAATAGTAGGTATGAAGCAAGACATGGGGAAAAAAAAAATCTTACTTCCAAAATCCAAAGCATGTCGTTTATAAAAACAAATGTAGCTTCCTGCTTACTTATTACTTACTTACTAATTTCCCTTTTTTTTCCCTAATTTCATTTATTTATTTGTTTATTTGTTCGTTCCCTTTCCCCACGCCGGCGAGGCTGTTCCGCGGGTTCCGCGCCGCCGGGCTCGCCTGCCGCGGGCGGGCGGGCGGTCGGCGCCGCGGCGGAGGGAGCGGGGAGCCGCCCGGGTGAGGAGGCGTTTGTGCCCGGGCCAGGGCGGGCCCCGGCTCCCCGGAGCTGCAGGTCGGCCCGGGGGGCCCGCCCCGAGTCCCTCCCCGGGCTCTGCTGGTTGGTCTCCATTTTGTCCCTGATTCTAGGGGGTGGAAGGGGCAGGACGGAAGGTGGGAGCGGTTTGGGGTTAAAGTGGCGCGATTAGCAGGCAGATGAAGATAAGGAGAGAGCGAGAGAGGTGAGTGTGGGGAGGCATGTGGGGGCAGTTGCATTTTGCAGATTTACACGATCCGTAGCAGTCTTATTTCCTCTTTTAGATTTGGCTTTCCATCTCGGTGGGCTTGGGGCTTTTACGTTTATTACTGTCCCCGCTGCTGGTTTTTATTGTTACTTACTTTCCTCCGGGGGGGGGGAGCGGCAGCGCCACTTGAACAGGCGGCCGGGGCGGCCCTTCCAGGCAGCAGAGGGTCCCCCCGGGAGCCGGCGGGTTGTGCTGGGAAAGGGCCCCTCATCCTCGGGGATAACGCTCGGGACAGGCCGAGCTCGCAGCCGCGCGGCGGAGGGGCGGCCGGAGCGCGGGCAGGAGCGCGCCGGGCCCGCGTGCCTGGGTGGCGCTTCCCTCGTGGAAAGGGCGGGAAGCGGCGACGCGGTTGCGCCGAGCGACCTGCCCGGCGCCGCGGGCGCGGGGAGAGCGGCTCGTCCGCGGGGTGCCCTTGTTGGAGGGGGGCGGTCGGTGAGGGCTGGGCGCGGGATGGGGGCGCGCTGCTCCCGCGAGCAGCCCCGGGCCCGCGGGGCCGCCTCCGGGCGGGAAGGCCGCGCTTCCCGGGAAGAGGCGCCCTCCGTGGGAATGCCGCCGCCCGCCGGCAACAGCGGCGGCTTCGAGCCGGGCCCGCTGACCTTGCGGGAGAGGACCCTTCCCTGTGGTCTAGCCGCCTGCTCCCCATTTTCTGTTCAGTTATGGGTTTCAAAGTAGTTCGGAAAGCATTTCCGAGGACCGTCAGCTGCTAGACCTCGGAAGGAGGAGTAGGAGGAATGCCTCGCTCCCCGCAGTGGGAAGCTGAGCTCTTTCGGGCGTTTAAACTCTTCTCCACGGGCTGCAGGATCTCCGTACGGGCCCTAGGGAAGGAGGAAGGGCGGCAGCGGTGCCGGTCTGCCGCTGCAGTGATGGTTGGTAACCCACCTGCAGCACCACAGCCCGTCCGCAGGCGGCTGAAGCACTTTGCTCTGCTCTGTCAGACCCCGGGTAACATGTTACGTTTGCCTAGGTTAGCGCTGCCATAAAAAGCAGAAAAGTGTCTTCTTGACTGCTCCTTTCTGCCTCCACACGTGGCAAAAGTTTTGTGCCATCAGGCTGCGAAATGATACCGGGAGCCGAATTCAGTATTTCTTTCTTTGTGGGGCCGCTCTACAGCTGGATCTGTTGCCCAAACTGGTTCATTGTGTCGCACAAAAGACCCGTGCTAATGCTATAGTGCCAGCTTAAAAGGGGGAGTTAATGCAGGGCCGGGGAGCAGGGACTAGTTAACGTGGCCCTGGTGCCAGGCTGCCCAGCCTTGCCTCAGGCACCGCTATCACTCTGGAATTTCTCAGCCTTTGTTAGGGAAATGGTTGTTTCAAGACGAAAGCAAGATTCCTTAAACATTGTTACATGGCTGTGGGATTGCTGTCCTGGCTGTTTGACTAGGTTAGCGTTAGCTGGCCGGGTACAGGAGTTGAGTGCTGCTAAGGGTGAGTTAAATGTGCAGAGTGCAGCAGGCGGTGTGTGTTTTTAATGTACCGTTTTGTCTCAGGTAAGCTGGGTCAGACCTTTGTGATGATTTTCATCTCTAAATGTGTTACATGCCCCTCTTGTAATATTCAAAAGCAGGGATTTCTACTGAAAGTATTTCTGTTAGGTGCTAATCAAAGTTAGAGTTTCCATTGAATGGAAATTCTAAAAACAGGGTTTCTTGGTGAGTATGTGGTTTTTGTTTGTTGAGTTATTTGTTTTCTTGGAGGGATTTCTTTTCTTTCTGAAAGTCACTTGAATGTTGAACTGGAACTTCATTTCCCCACTGTAGTGTATTGTTGAAATTTGAGGATTTTCATATCCTGTTTTCCTCAGAGGAGTAGCATCTTTGGTCAAGTTAACTCTTGTTGCCTTCTGGGAGATATTCCTGGTGTTTTCTTCCTGCTCAGGCGGGGATGTAGGAGAGGTGTGATTCTGGAGAAGGTTTGTGGCTGTGTAGGGAGAAAGAGGGCTTCAGGTCTTCAGAAAAGAGGCCATCACATTGACTCTTGTGCAAAATGATGTTAAATTGCTTTTGATGCAAGTTGAAGCAAGATGCTTTGAGTTGCCCTAAATATCATGAAACATTTCATTGAGATCAGACAAAAGCATGAAAAGGTATCCTTTCTGTTGTTGAATGGGGGTAATAGCTTTGAGGAAAACTGAATTTCCCCATGTAAATGTTGATTTAATGAAAACTGCATGGTTTATAAGAAAATATTTCCTTTGAAAAGCCCCTAACTGTGAAAATGTCACACCTATGTCACTTTTTATATTGCTTCTGTAACCTTGATGCTGAAAGTGTCACTGGTCTGTATTAAACAGAAGGAAAGGGCTGCTGCAGATCAACCACTTGATCAGATGGTTGCCTCTGCATAAAGCTGCTTACCTTTGTCACCAAGGTTTTAATCCCTGATTTTTCACTTCTTAAAAACACTGAGTGGCTTTTGTGCAAGAACAGCTCTACTGGCAAAGATACGCCTGTCCCAGTGTCTTGAAATGACAGTAGCGAGTGGATAGACAGTAAAAACACAGATCCTGAGTCTCTCTTTTACATCCAGCACGTGGTGTGTCATAATCACTAATGGTTTAATTGTCCATATATTTGCCTAGACCCTCCACAATACACTGTGGTATCTATTTTGTGCAGAAAACAAGTTACTTTTTGTCTGTTTTCAGAATATTATTTCTGAGGAGTTCCCTGGGCATCCCATTATGGATTTTGCTTTATTAGTTTATTTAGTTATGGAAACTCTAGGAAATATTTCCTATTCATTTTATTGTTCATGTTTTTTGTATACCTCTGATCTTAAGATAATTCTTTTCTTTCTCAGTTTGAAGACTTGAAGATTTCTTTGGAAAAAAGCCAAATATTTCTGATGGTTTTTGTTAGCTATAATCCTCTGATCTATCAAAAAAGGTCCTTTTGTCATGTGAATACTGTTCAGGTTTACACCATGCAATACTTGGGAAATTCAAGCAAACTTGGAGTTCATTCATTTCATTTTGCAACTTTCCAACCTGAGGCGGGAGGGGGAGTTTAGTCTCCAAGTTTTTTTTACATTTTCCGGAACTCAATGACATTGAGAAGTTGTTGGATTGTTTGTTTGTTTGTTTGTTTGTTCGTTTTAAAAAGATGGTATGCTAGAAATTATTTTTCTGGGATGTAAACCAAAATGATGGGGAAATGGATAAGACAAACTCAGGAACCTCCTGCCCTCTTAAAGATCTAGAGGCATTGAGATGTGAAGCGTGTTGCAGGAGAGGGTTCTACTCTACGTGGTAAATAAATAGGCTCAACACACAGATCCTTGTTCAAAAAAGAAACCCCCTATGAGTTATGTTTTTTTTTTTTTCTGGAAAGAGAAAATACATAAAGTTGACTCTCTTCTGTTGCATTTACTTGCTTCTAAGCTCGTGGTTTGTTTAAAAAAACACTTTAAAAATTAGGCTTTGCAAAATGGTTGTGTAGACATCTGTCTTCTCTCATGCCATCACCTGGAAGACTCCATTGCTTATTATTCCTTTCATTTGTCTGAATTTGAAATTGCTACTTGGGGTGCTTTTCCTAATCCTGCATAAAGATTGGTTTGCAAATAATGCCTCAAGGATTATTTTCATTGTTACGGTTTATATAAATAAATTATTTATTAAGCCCTTACTCATTTCTGCAATTTCTAAACTGAAGTAATATGTAAAATGCTTATCATAATAACATGTATTAAAAAAAAAAAAAAAGTCATTTGGATCCGTGCAATCTGTCAGCTCTGAGTAGTACAGCCACTGTTCTCAAACAGGTGTTTTATATGTTAAATATTTAAATGTGACCGAAAACTCAGATTTTGCCTTAGTTCTGTGTACAGTTTCATTGGCAGGTCTCAAATTAGTATTTTTATACAGTATATGCTCTAGAGAAGAAATGACTCCCTCACTTTGTTTATGAAATAGATGAATTCTCGCCTGGAGAATCAGTATGCTTAACCTTATAATATGTGCTGACACCTATTTTCCTTTTTATTAGGTCTTTTCATATTTAAAGAGAGTTTAAATATGCACTGCAACAGTAGATGCTTTCTAATCCAAGAACTGTTTTAGCATTTTTTCCTTTTTTTTTTTTTTTTTTTGCTTGAAAACCCGATATCCAAACTGTGACCACAAAACAAACGTAAAATATCGATTTACATGAAATTAGCTTCATGCTTCAATATTAAGGGTATTTAGGGCTGCCTGCACTGAGGTCAGGGGATAGTGTCACCACTGGGGAGTTACTCTTCCGTAGTAGTGTCTCATGGTGCACTTTTCTGCAGAAGTAAATACAGCCTGTTTCTCTACATAAACAAACCCTTAAATTTAGGGAATGCTTTGCAAGACAAACCATGTTGGTCTTCCAGGCTTCTGAAATTGGTAATCTCTGCCTGTGTAGAGCACAGATTATTTAGAAGAAAGTCACCCAGTTCTGGGAATATTATGTTATACATACTTTGTTGTAGTACGGTTATGGTAACATTGAAAATTATAAATGTTTTACAGTTATGGTAGCATATGAAAAATTATAAATGTTTCACTTTCAAACCATAGCACGGAGAAATGATACAAGTTCCACTGTTCCTGTGTGTTTGTCTCTTCCTTCTTTTGTTGCTGTGTAACTGTTGCATCCAAAGACTTTATACTGCAAATTTATTGCAAAATAGTCTGTTTGTAGACAGTGTCACCTTTTAAAAAAATATTTAATCTCCAAAATAGATAACTTTCCTTCCAGGTGCTGCTGCTGAGTCTGGCCATGTGTTTTCAGTAGCCAGAATCCCATGTATATCCAAAATAACTGAATACGTTTTTAACTCATACTTCCAAAAAGCCAGTATTCTGCACTTTGGCTGCATTCTGGACATTTTTGTGATGATTTTTGATAGTATACTTAATATTTCAGCATAATAAAGTACAATTAGTGCTACATAGAACAGAATCTAATTTTATTTTACATTTGCTTGAAAACTTGACTAAATGAACTGGTATTGTTAGCATTCCAATGCTGCTTCTGTGAGCAGAATCGAGGCTCTAAAATGCACAGATTTAGATGCAATCCAAAAGAGTAATGAATTTTTAAAGAACTTTGTTGGAAACTATGCCCAGACTGTTTTACCTTGTCGTGTAGTTCATGAGCCTGCAGTTCTGGTCCATGCTACTTGAGTATTTATTTTCTCTTGCTGTTGTTATTATTATCCATCAGTGCAATGGATGCATTCTCTGAATAACTGTGGATTTGGACTATAAGAGTTTGCTTCTTATTGTGTTAAGGAAAATTACATGTTGTCATTGTGAGGAAGATTTTTATGATCTAAAATCTCACATGCTCAGTGGCCCTAGGTAAAGTTGTTTTTTCTTCAGCTTTTAAAATGCTTCTAATGCTTTTCTTTTCTTTTTTCCTTCCCTCAAAAGACTAGATGGTCATGTAAAACTTGCCATTTTCTCAATCTGTAATTTGCGATACATACAAATTAATCTCTCTTTTGTATTCTATTAAATCTGGTATAGCTTGATAATGTTACTATAAAGAACATACTTGATCCCTTCCTTCTCCAGAAACTGGTATGAACTAAATCCATGGGTGGAACCACCTGAAAATTAATTCAACAGGCCACCCACTCTTAGATTTTTTCTTATTTTCCGACTTTTGCTCTGGTTTATGGTGCTATGTTTGCACATGTGCCACGTGGATCAGGGTGGAAAAAAGTTGGTGGAGAAACAGTAGTGGTTATCTGTGCAGAAAGGAAGAAAAAGTGGAAATGTAGGGGAAGTGCCTGCAGTTCAGCAGCAGCCTCTGTTATACTGGTTTGCAATGAAGACCAGGGAAGCAACCCAGAGTCCCCCCAACCCCAACAAAAGCAGAGGCAGAGAAACCAGCTGAAGGAATATGTTATTTTAGAAATTATTTTGAAGAGTATTGAGCGTATATGCATGAGAATAATTCTTATTATATTATTCTTATAAATTATTCTTTAAAAAGTAATTGCTTGGCTCTTGAGAATTCTTGATTATATAAAGTATGTGAGTTGAAATTGTTAATGTGATTCATACTTTCTTTTCATGCTTGCTGATGTTTTTCTTTCCTTGCTTTGGAATTGTTTTAAATTAAGTGAGAATGATATTGTTTTGAAGAGTTGATCTGCTTTAAAAGCTTTTCTACCTGGAGCCTTTAATCCTTTGTTTTATGACGTGAACCTGTCCACAGTAATCAAGTATAATGTGGTGCCAAAACACAGGATTAAGACGTCATGTCTTCCTCCACATATTCCTTACCTGACTGCATTTTCAAAGAATTCTGCTCTCTAACAACTAAAAAAGAAGATAAGCAAAAGGGTATACATAACAATAAAAGTATTTTTGTGAGGAACATATACTTGTGCTCTTCGTAATCTCTAAAGGACAATATAAAAACTTTTATTTTTGGTTTGTAGACATACTGTCATTTTAAACTGCCATCCCATGTTTAGAAATAGTTATTCAAAGGTTGGACTGAAATCTTCATTCACAGAGTTTTAAAAAAGTGCAGGACTACTTCTGCTTCAGGAATCCATTTAAGGTTGAAGTCGAGTATTTTTTTAAGAAACGGGAGATCCAGATGCCAATTTCTGGATGAACTGAATCTTCTTGACAGCTCCAGAATTCTGCGACAGGTTACTGGAGAGTGAAGCAGAATCCTCTTTAGTCCTGAAGTTTGGCTTCCTCGTTGTGAAATTGTTTCCGTTCCCAGTGTACAGAAACAGTGAGTGTCTGTTCTAAAGATATGTCTAGGAGAAAATATTTTTTAAAGTGTTTTTTATGTGTTTGTGTGCATGTGATCTTAGAGACTGACCTTGGTCCCTTATCTTACTAAGGGACAGTTTTCTTTCTACCACTCTGCCACAGGATATGGCAAAAGATGCATTCTTTTTCCAGGCAAGCTAATGTTACGGCATGTGTTTGTTTACTTATGGGATCTGCTTGATTTGGGTTTGGAGCTTTATGTTACAGGAGTGAGAGGCCTTTGTTAGCGTGTGTTGGAAGCGATGTAAGCTTTACTTTGCTATTAATGTTTATATAACAATGGGTTGATGTGCCTCCTGAAACACTGTCTCGTAAGTTACACAGATTCCCTGTTGTGGCTTCCCAGCTTTCAGAGCACCTTCATTTGGTCTATTTTGGCATCTCCTAAAAATTGGGTTCATGGATGTTTCCGTTTCTGCAAGAGTTTTGCTTTGTTTTCCTCCTCTTCCAAGGCAGCACATGTTCAAAACGGAGCGTTTACTTCTGCTGTTTAGATGTGTCTTGTCAGCTTGGATAAGAGGGTATTTTGATGCTGTGATGGGCAATCTGTTGACCTTACCAAACACTTAGCAACACTTGAGTCCAACAACTGTGAATAGGCTGTACTTTGGAAAAAAGTGATGTGTGTTTTTATGTGAGAAGCCTTCTAAGAAGGCTATTCTAACAAAGTGGAATAAGTTTGTACTTGTTAAACTTAAAAAAAAATTAAAAACTGCAAGCAAATTCAGACAACCTTTAATTGGATAAAGTTAGGAGAAAGAAGATGAAGTCACTGACCATGGAATTGTGGTTTGTATTTCTCTGTACTGTTGCAGGTGTTGATTTACTTTTGTACTACACTACTGAAATATTAAATTCCCGTTATTCTCTTCATCAAAGTATTCTGAACCAGTTCTGAGGAATAAAATGGGAAAATCTGGAATTAATAAAATTCCTTCAAGACATTCATAAACTAATAGCCGAAATTAGGTGTGCTGACTACATTTAAAATATACACAAGTATTGTATGGGAAGGAAATGCTCATGTTTTATGTGGGTGGGAGGAGAATGCCTCAAACACTGGAAAAAATACCTATATCTGCTGGAAATTTGGAAAATATCCTTCTCTGAAACACAGTAGTTTGTTTATAATTTTTTTTTAGTAATTATAGAAGACTGACGGATCGTTTTATGGGATGTCTCAAACGAGGAGAGGGAGAAATAATTGCAAGTCAAATAGGAAACTTGGCTTTTTAAAATGTAATTCCTGATTACTTCATTCCTGAGATCAGAATTCAGTAAGTTCTAGTGCCATGATATTTCAACCTGAGCAAAGATTTCAGCTATGATATTTTTTAGGAGAGGTTTTTGTTAGAGTTCTGGTTTTCCTCAATTTTTAAAGAGCGTTGGCAGGACCCACAGAATGTGTAGTTTGGGTTTCTTTAATCCTGGCAATGGGATGTTAAGGGTAACACTCCGATTTTAAGATAGAATTCTCCAGACAGAAATAATGAGATAACACATTACTTTTATCATCTTTGGATTCTGGAAAATATTCATATTTTTTGCTAGTCTTAAATTCAGAAGATAGTAAATAAGAAGTTCTTCTGAAGGAGGTTTACATTTGTCTTTATTGTTTCAGAAATTCTTTTTAACAGTGTAATAGGAAAAATGCTTCTAATTTTTTTTTTTTCATTTGGTGTGTGAACTACAGAAAAATGAGTAGGATAGCCATCTAAACACAAGCTGCTGTTACTGAACTTGCCATTTTCCAACTTGCCTAAAACATTTCTGCTTTTTCTGTTGTTATTGCCAAAGCCTGAGGAATTTTGAGATGGGACTACACATTTTTTTTTTTTTCTGCTCAACAGGATGATCAGTGTAATTTCTAATGTCTGTTATTTTTAGCATTCATTTATGAACTACTAAAGGTGGGTAGTGTTAGTAAATAGCCAGGACTAATATAGGGCATATTTTCAAATGACAGAATAAAATCTTCAAGGCATCAATTTGCTTTGATTCAGGACCTGTAATATTCAGTGTAATGTGTTATATTTAATGAGTATGTCATGCCTAAAGCACTAGATACTAGATTCTTAGGATAGAGATGGTTATTGGAAGCATATTTTCACATAAATTTTGCCAACGGGGATTAGACATATGTTAATTATCACAATATAGGGCAGGCTAGTTTTATTTCCAGTTGACTCATGTGCTTGTTTTTATGGATGTATGCACTGCAGGACATTCCAGAACTTCCTGGTTATTGCAAATAAACAGTAAGAAATTGTAGCCTGGGAGAACGTTTGCCAAGCACGGCTATCCACCAGCTATCCTACAGCTGTGCTCGCACCTCCTGTAAATGTGAATGGCAGAGTGGGGGCCTCAAAGCTCTAGTTGCCTTAGATACAAAGCGGAGAATTTAGGTTTAGACTAAAAGCTAGGGAGATGTGAAGAGAGCTAAGCTTAGAAATGGCTGTTTCCAGGTGACAGTTGATGGGAAAAGAGATATCTACTAGTAAATCCCCCAGAGAAGAAAAAGCTGAAGAAAGAAAGTGGAGAGGCAACTGTGTAGCACAGAGTTGCTAGATAAGGGGGTTGTTTTTACATCTCCAGCTTTTCCAGGATTAGATCAGGTGTGGAAGGAAGGTGTCCATCTGGCAGAACAACTGTGGACCCACAGTTCGTGTGGCTTGTGCATGTTGGAATGGAGGCCAGGAGCGCAGAGAAAGCCAGTAAAGGTGTGTGTAGGCTATCACTGCTGTGTGTTCTGCTGTATTTGAAAACAAACATGCTGTCATGGTCTTCTGTGCTGAAGCTTGGTGCATGGCGTGCCTAAAACCTTTAACTCTTGAGATCACCCAAGACTTAGCTGGCAGGGATGGGAGGAACCTGTGAGAAGCCCGTGGCTTTGAGTTGCTCGGTCTCCTCAAGCCCTTTGGTTCCAAGGGCTGCTCTCTTCAGTCCTCGTGGTGGAGGACAGGCACCGCAGCCCGCTAAGGGAAAAGCAGAGTGCAAGCTGCAGGGAGCTGATAGGAGCCTGGTGTCCTGGGTATCAGAGCCTTGGTCAGGAGATCTCCAGTAACAGACTCGTGTCACTGTCCCTTCTGCAGGCAGCAGGCTGCTGAAAGGCATCTTTTGGTTCTCATAGATTAAGGAATTGTTGTAGAATTAAGTGGAGTTTGTTGACTTACATACCACGCAGTTGAAAAGGGAGCTTGACATGTTGTGGTTCTTTCCATCTTTCTCCTCTTCCTTGCTTTAGTACCCACTCCTGAAGTTAACTCATCCATAACAGAAGCATATGGATGCTTTCTGTGGCTTATTTGGAATACAGTAGGTCAGTGCGTGTGCCCTGAGCTCTTCTCCCCTTAATGCGCTCCTTGGAGAAAATATTTTGAGTTTGAATCAGTCACTTGCCTATATCTAGTGCCTTTAGCTGAGCCCTCATTAACGCTCAGTGTCTCCTGCTTTGAAAGCAAATGTCTGCACTCTTGATGCTCAGTATTGATGAGTTCTTCATCTGCTATTCTGTTCTTTTAGCAGCACAGTAAAGTGGCTTTCTGTTGGCATTATCTTTTAAGTGAATGCTAGTCATGGTGCCGAAGCTATGAGGTAACCCTAATGTATTACTGCTTTTTTCCCCAAACTATCACGCCCTGAAAAATGGGCATATTGGACTGAGTTTTTTGTGTGTTTTATGTTGCCGTAGTCACTAACAATAAATACACTTTCCAGTTTTCTTTCTTTCTTTTTTCCTTTTTTTCCCTTTGGGATCGTATTAGTTGCAACAAGAATGAGGCTTGTACTTTTTTGTAGCTACTGTCTACAGAGAGCAGTAGCAGCAGGATTTGAAAATTGCAGATGGAATATTTGCCTTCGAAATAAAAAATTACAGAGTTTGCTTTTTGGGTTATGGCTATTAGTAATGAATTTAAGATGGGACAAATTTCCTTTGGGATGCTCTGTGTGGGTGATGTGGAGATCTGGTAACTCATGATGAGAAAACCGTGATAACTTAAGTATTACTATGTTATTCTCATTATGCAATAGGTCTGACTGCCCAGAACTCACACGTTAAATGAAATGCTAGTAGTTTTGGTCATTTGCTTTGATAAAGTTTCTCATTTAAGGAGATAAGTTTGTTCAGTGCTTCTTGTCCTTATTTCAGAATAGAGAAACAGTGCATGCTTGGTAAAAATACATTGCTGCAGGAATTTGTTTATATCTAGTACATAGTTGTGCATACACATCTGTTGTGCATGATATTTGTAACATAGTATCTTTTTATAACTAGAAGTCACAAAAAGTGATTTGATGAATAAGAAGTTTTCAAATCCTAGGATCATAGAATCATTAAGATTGGAAGGGACCTTTAGAAATCATCTAGTCCAACCCCTAGAACCATTTGTATAGCAGCTAAATTTCTAGAAGGAAGGGCAATTGATTAAAAAAAAATATGCAGCAGGCCTTAACTTGTACCACTGCAAGTTGCTGTGATTATTTCTTTGTAAACTATAACTTGAAAGTCTGTGGTGCTAGCATTCTAGCATCTATCTTTGATGATGATGACTTGTGAGGAAATATGTCTTGAACAAACTGTTTCTTCAGTAAGTTATTTCTCTAAAGCATGATTACAGTGTTCTGCCTGCTTTCTTCCTCCCCTGTAGTGTTTTTCTTG
>PTEX01000197.1:703954-741015 GCA_003342815.1 Eudromia elegans
TTTTTCCTCCCCCCTCCTGATCAGTGTTTTTATAGAGAACATAAATTACATGCATCGGAGATGTTCAAGTTTTTGAATGGGTGAGGCATGAAACTTCACAAAGTGCCTTTTCAGGGAGCTACTGTGCAGCCTAGGCATGGCCCAGAGTGCAGCCCTGCTTCTCTGGATGAGCATGAGGAGGATTCAATCATTGTGTGCATTGTTTTTGTTAAGGCTACGGAAGGATGTCAGTCATGATGTCAATGATGAATTACAAGCTTGACTGAAACGCTTGTACTTTTATAGGTAGCTTGATTAGAAATTTATGCAGTGAATGAATTAAAACTCAATTTATGACCTGTAGACCAGAATATTAATTGAGTATTGTGGATAGCCATAAAGTTAGCTCTTGCATAACTTGTGTAAAGGAATTCTAAAAGACTGGACAGCCTTCGATCAAAATAGAGCTTGGAGGGAAAGAGAGAATATGTTGATGTATGGGAGAGTGCCACAGGTGCTGTCAGAGGCAAAATAAGCTTGTGTTCCTGTGGCGTAATGGACTAATCTGATCTTGGGCGAATAAAAATGGAAGCATTAATTAGCAAAATCCTAGGGAATTTGCCTATGTACGTGGTATTGGTGAAACCAATACCAGAATGCTGCAAAGCAACTATGGCTTGCACTTTCTAATTAGGTAATGAGAATGCAAAGAATTTGCAATTAAACTCTTGGAAAGGTCTAGCAAATACATCCTAATAGGAGAGGAGGGCTAAGCTCAAGCTTCTTCATTTATGAAAGCAGGCTTTGGGGTGAGCTGCCTACCGTGACTGTGACTTTGCAGAGGAGCCTGAGGACGAGATAGTTGGTAACTAGGCACTTTTCAGAGGTGGAGACCAGAAACTTAATCCAAACAAACTGAACCAAGAAGTAGGACACATTTTTAACAATAATGGAACCTAAACTGAAACTTAGCTGTATATTAGGTTTTACATAGCTTTAAAAAAGAAAGGCCAGATGTAATGCTGCTTGTGACATCCCAGGCTGTGTAAAGACAAATATGACTGGGACTAAAGAGCTACTAGAATTATGACTGAGGAATAAGACTGGAAGTTGAACAATTTATGAAGGTAAAAGATATATAGGTATATATATATATATTTGAATTTTATCTCCTAGTCTTTGTTAGTATTTACTTAAGGAATAAATCAAATACTGCTGTGATGATGTATTTGGAAAAATGTGCATATATATGCATACCCTTCAATTCAGGAGGATATGTTTTAAAGGCTCTCAGTAATACTCCATAGAGTCAATGACTGCATTTCAACAAGACCAGGTGTTTGGGATCTTGAAATTAAGGGAGCTTAGTTAGTTTTGCTGCTTTTGAAGACTGAATCCTCCAAATGCAATAAAACTTTCTGAGATTTGAAAACAAAGGATTTGGAGATTAGGATGTTGGTGTTGCTGGATTTATGTGGATGGTGAAATTTGAGACTTCTTGCTACAGAAATCCAGTATTCTGGTTTGATAATTGAGGCAGATGAAGCTGTAGGCTCAGGTGAGATTTACGGATGAGAGATGCCGACTGGGGCAAGCATGAACTCAGCACCCATTACTGCATCTAGGGTAATAACCTCTTCTGAGGAAGTGTGTGTATGTGCACGTGTGTGAGAGAGGGAAACGGTGTTTTCAGGGAAAATGGTTAATGCTGCTTAGAAACATGGAACATAGAACACTGGTAACTTCACTCAATCCCTGTTGTCCATGGTTTTCAGCAACTAATTATTCAGAGATTTAAACCAAGTGTTCACTAGTCAGGCCAGTTTCTGGATTGCCTTCATGTTTCTTAACCTTGGACCTAGAAGTGTCAAAATCCTCTAGGCTGTCGTCTTTATTTAGTTTTACTACAATCTCTAGCAATAAAATAACCCACTGTTCTGTTGTTAATCCCGTGTCCCAGGTGTATGTGTGGGGGTTTTTTTTTTTGTTTGTTTGTTTTTTTAAACTATTGCTTCCCTTTGCTTCCAGAATTGAATTCGTATCTTAAAACAGTTAGTTGATCTCCTTGTTTCCCACATGAAATGTTCTTTAAATCCTAACCTCATTCAGCTTTCGATTGTTGGGCAAATGCTTCCAACTGTCCTGCACAGAAACTTTGCAGTTTATTACTTTGAGAACTTCAGAAGGATAATAAAGGTTCCAATTTGTCATGTTGCTATGTTAGGTTGAGATCCAGTATATTAGTATGTTGTTTTTTTGTTGCTTAGCCGTCTTGGTGGGGTGGTTTCACTTTTGGGAGGCGGATTGAGATGCGCCGTTCCTCCCTGCGCTGCTGCTCTTGGGCAGCACAGGCAGCAGTGCTGGAGTTCAGCCTTTCTCTTCGTGCTCGAGGGCAGCATTACTGCGTGGGCGGCCTCCTGGTAAGACCGGGGGGCCGTGGCCGTGGGGCTGCCAGCATGGGCTCCGAGAGATCAGGGCCTGCTGGTTGCGAAGGGTTCATCTCACGTAAGCATATCCTGCTGCTCCTGGTGGCCCCAAGATAGATGCCCATGTGGGTTAGCTCTGTGTCAGTGCCAGGGACTAGGTCAAGTCCTCCTGACCAGGCAGCCCTGGGGTACGCGGCCATAGGGCGGCCTGTGCTCCTGGCCTGATGCAAGGGGAGTGAGTGAGGTCTTAGTGCAAGTTGCGAGGAGGATGAGGTCTGAGGCTTTTCCTGTATTCTAGCATTTTTTTAAAAAATTATTATTATTATTCTTTTTTTCATCTTGTGGTGTTGAGTTGAGCTCTTGTTCTAGCTTGTGTCACTGAATTAGACAATGCCTACATTAGTAAGTCAGCTCAATAGTAGTAAATTAAAATAGTCCCGAGGCCCCTACATCAACACATTTTGCTATACCACAATATTGTTTTGTACTAGCTTTAGTGGAGCCTCTTGCATTTGTATATTCATGTTGTTCAGGGCTGTTGTTTGGACCCATATGTCCCCCTTAGGGTGAAAACACGTTCTGTGCATCTGAAGCACCATTTCCTGAACTCCAGAAGGAGTTCAGATCATGTATAAAAGTACTGATCTGTGAACAAAACCACTGCAAAGTAGTGGGAGGAAGGGAGGACTGGAAGGAAGGATTTGCTTCTAAATTTACTACTGCTCTGGACCAAAACACTAACACAAACACAGCCTTAAGCTAACCGAGCAAGATCTTCTGGTGTATTTTACAGAAGAGATAGATTGTGAAATCAAACAGATTCTATTCTGTTAACTTTCATTTAGTCTGGCATAAATGCGAGGACAGAGAATAACACTGTGGGAATGGAAATAGATTTATGATAAGTAAGGCAGTACTTCTTCAATATTTACTTAACTGCTTATATTATTTTGTTCATTCTCTTTGAGAATTTTTTTTCCTCCATCTGGGGACAACTATACCTCTTATCTCTTTCAAGTCTTAAAGTATGACAGATATGTACAGTAGAGTTCACAAATGTGCACAAAAGTACAGTCTCCTTTAGGCTCTGGGAATATCCTTATGAATTCATCCTTGCTTTAGTTGACTTGGACAAAAGATCTTTCATCTTAAGATCGCAGACCATCTGAAGGAATGTAAGAGAAGGAAGAGGTTGCTTTACCCATTGCCCTCGCAGGTGGGTGCATGTCCTCTGCTGAAAGTCACAGCCCTCTTAGGTGTGTTGGAAATATCACGTGCGTGGCTGCTCTCCAAAGCAGTTATTTCAGGATGCCTGTGTTAGCTCAGGCCTTCTTAACAGAGAAGCAGGGTCGCTTGGGCAGGAACAAAACGGCTATGGAAAAAGCAGTGCTGGCCAGTGGGGAGGAGCAGCTGGGGCAGACGTGGTGCTCTTTCCCCGGCACACATTTAGCCAAGCAGCCCATTTGACTGCAGCCTGTGTCATTGTGCCATTTCACAGAAAGCCTCAAGTATAATTGTTATACTAGGGATCATAATTTGGGCACTCTGCTGTTGGGTTATGCCTCTTGGTAGTGTTTTGCTTTTCTGTCAGGTTTTCTGTTTGTCTGGTTGAGGTTTCTGAACATCATTGATCAATGCCCTAGATGGGTAAAGTGATCATTTAACAAGTTTAAATAAATGATGATATACCTTTCCTCCTTACTTGTTCTCTTATTTTTATATTATTTTCTTCTTTGGTTCTTACATTACACTTGAAAAAATGAGCAGTAGCAGCAAATTCTACCAGCACAGACACTGCAGAAACGGTAGTTGGCAAGAACTGTTTGTCACCAATGTTTCTGGCATGGTCATCACTAACAGCGTGGTCTTGCTGCTATCCTGGTGCTTAGGAGCACTCTGCCAGTTTTTCACTCCCTGAACTAACTCATACTGGGATCAGAAAAGCACCAGCGCAGCTCCATGGTACCAGGAGAGACAGAAGAAATACAACCTGTTTCGGTGTGGCTGGCTGGGCCATCAGCTTCGCTGTGTCCTTGGGCTGCACCTCGCTGACATGTCAGGAAGTGGGAATGCTGACCTCTGTTTTTTCCACTCTGCAATGTGCTTTTCCATTTTAGTCTTTGGATGTAAGCCATTAAGCATCTCCTGGTAGAAGACTTTGAAGTGTCTTGGGCTATATTTCATGTTGCATCACCACTGTGTATCAAAGTATATAAAATTACTTGGGCATCAGCTATATGCAAAAGACTTGGGGACACTTTGTTTTTCGCTCTCAAAAAAAGGAATAAGCACAAGTTTGTAGTCTCAGCTTTTTTTTTTTTTTTTTTTTTTTTTTTTTTTGTAAAACAGAGTTTAAATCTTCCACTGGTCCAACTCAATAATCCACAACATACTGGGTGTACATTGTGGAAGCCTGGGAGTTTTTTCTTCCCAGCTCTGGAAGACAAACACAGGGAAACACTTCTGTGTCTGTTTTGAGCAACAGAAGCATTGTGGTGCAGTGTGTGTTCCCGAGCAGTTTTTCCAGTAACCCTAGGGAAGTCCGACTGATCAAGTTGAGGCAGTTGAAAACCTCTGTCACTGGAGTTCTGAAGCTGCGTGATAAATTACTCTTTTTTTTATTGTAAATGTAAATAAGAAATAAGATGTTTTCAAGAAGAACTAAGCAATATCACAAAAATTTCTTATTGAAACACAGGGGACAATGTCAGAATAGCCTTTTCACACTTTAATAATACAGCTAAATATAACACTTTCCCATATGCATTACTGTTGTGTTATAAATCGTGTTGTTTACATCCACCGTCTTAGAGTTCTTCTGTTATCTCTGAAAGTTGTCTTGTCTTTTTTTTTTATTTTCCTTTGGAGGAGAAGAGTAGCTTCCTACTTCAAAAGGAAGTACCCATGTCTTTAAGGGGTGGCCTTCCACTATTAAAAGGCATCAGTAGAAAATTGTGTCTGATGATAGATGCACTTTGTTGAGATTTCCTGATGGAAAACACATATCTGCTAGTAGCCTAATATTTTTCAGGTTTATTTTCAGGTTATTTAAGAAACCTATTTTAGAAGTGCAAGAGGGGCAAATAAGAGAATTTAGACCACTGCAATAAATCCTCCTTCTGTTTTTTTTTTTTTTTTTTTTTCCCTGACAATATCAGGTTACTGGTTTGTGATGGGGCGAGGTGTTGGTGTTTTTTGTTTTTAAAATTTCTAACTTAATATTCTGAGATCTTTTTAACCAGTTTCTATTAAAATTTTTAGAGGGCTTAGTCCTCCATGATGACTCTTTTATTTAGGGTAGTGGTTTTAAGGTATTCTGAAGCACAGTTTCATGAAAAGATAGTTCCTTTTAATTTTTTTCTAGATTTGTGTTTTTGGAAGTTGGTGCAATGGCCAGAATAAAAGTAGCTTTACAGTATTTTTACTTTTTGTATATTAAGTATCTAGATGATTTATTTTGTGTCCTTTAGTCTAAGGAATTGGCGGTAACATACTCCTGTGGAGCAAGATACAGGTGGAGCTAGTCTCATGGTTTCATTCTGTGTGTTTCAAGACCCAGACAAAGAGAACAGTGCAACCTCTTCGCGATACGATGGCGCGGTGAAGTCCTTCACGTGAAGTCCTACGCTGTGTAGCTCCATTGCTGCCGAGGTTAACAAAATCTAGATTGTGAATTTGCTGTTGAAGAGCAAGACACAATAATCTTCAGAGGTTTTTCTGGGTGTACGTGCTCATGGTTTATGTGGATGATCTTTGCTCAGACAGAGGAAAGTTCATAAGTGGTAGGTCCCTGGCACCTATGAAACACAGGAAGCTCCATGTCCACGTGAAGAAGAACCTCTTTTCTATGAGGGTGACAGAGCCCTGGCACAGGCCGCCCAGAGAGGTGGTGGAGTCTCCTTCTCTGGAGATCTTCCAAACCCGCCTGGATGCCACCCTGTGCCATGTGCTCTAGGTGTTCCTGCTAGAGCAGAGAGGTTGGACCAGATGATCTCTAGAGGTCCCTTCCAACCCAAACATCCTGTGGTTGTTTGATTTTTGATAACCAGAGGAAGACAGAAATGGGAGGGTAGGCTGAATTGGCCCTGTGGCTCCAGTGGGGCAGCCTGGGTTGCCTGGTGAAAGGAGCAGCCTCGGTGACAGAGGTGCTGTGGTAAGAAGGGGCAGTGCCGAGGCTGTGCTTGCGGCCCTCTTTCCACCAAGGAATTCCCTCTGAGAGGGGCCTGCACGAGCATGGGGCACGCTGGGCACCTCAGGCCCTGTGGGCGACTACGACTGCTGCCCCGCGCGCCCCACGCGCGACTGTAGCGCGTTCCTGCGGGCTGCTAGCAACATGAACACCCCCATTTGCGGAGAGGGGAGCGCGCAGGTTGTTGCAATGGGTGTTACAAATACTGTGGCCAAAGCGAGTTCTCTGTCTTCACAAGAAGAATGGCCTCTCCAAAAAAAAAAATGTTTCTCCTACTTTCTGAACTGTTCAATGTTCTCCTGGTAACCAAAAAACAGCTCACTAGAAGCAAGAAGTTCTCATGCGTACCTGATGCTAATTAAGCATTCATTCAAACAATATCAAACTCATCAGTTTTATGAAGTAAACTGACTGTGTTTGCACAGGGTATTTAAACATGCTCTGTATCCTCAGAGTGAAATCCTTTCCTCGTTGAAGTTGGTTTCAAAGCTTTGCTGGATCCAGCACTTCACCCTAATTGTCAACTGTGATATTTCAGTATCAGACTCTTGTGTGTGCAACGTATTTACTGACGAATGTCTTGTATTAGATGGAAATAATGACAGTTGTAAAAGATACATTTCTAATCAGCAGTGGAAAACTGTAAGCTGTGGAGACGCTCTATGGAAGTATAGAGCTACAGCAGTATTTTTGAGTTTATCTGCACTTGAAAGTCATTTGTGTGCAAGTTGCTTACTTGATGTTTCATTCATCTCCCCATACCTAACCCTTCATTTTCCTTTTTAACAGGTAGAGAGAATTGTTGACAAGAGGAAAAACAAGAAGGGAAAAACAGAGTATTTGGTGCGATGGAAAGGATATGACAGCGAAGACGATACTTGGGAACCAGAACAGCACCTTGTTAATTGTGAGGAATATATACATGAATTTAACAGACGTCACAATGAAAAGCAAAAAGAAAGCACATTAACCAGGACAAACAGGACCTCTCCAAATAATGCCAGAAAACAAATTTCTAGATCTACCAATAGTTCTTTTTCAAAGACATCCACTAAATCTTTAGTTATGGGTAAAGACCATGAGTCAAAAAATAATCAACTTTTTACTGCCACCCAGAAGTTCCGGAAAAACAATGCACCATCTCTTTCTGGCAGGAAAAATATGGACCTTGCAAAATCAGGTATTAAAATCCTAGTGCCCAAAAGTCCCATTAAAAGCCGGACAACAGTTGATGGCTTCCAGAATGAAAGCCCTGATAAAATGGACCACATTGAACAGGATCAAGAAGATTCCATAGCACCAGAAGTAGCAGCAGAGAAACCCGTGGGAGCTTTGTTAGGACCTGGCGCAGAGCGTGCTAGGATGGGGAGCCGACCAAGGATACATCCCCTAGTGCCACAATTACCAGTGCCAGTAACAGCCACAATTGCATCAGCATTAACAATAAATGGAAAAGGTAAGCACAAAAATGGTCTTTATAATGTAGATTTTTCTTTGAGTGAGCTTTTGCTGTTTGGATGCAGACAGATTACCCACTTTCTCAGCCATGTTAAATGGAGTCTGGACAATCTCAAACTTTATTTTACATAGTTGTATGACTACAACATGCACACTTCTGCCAACTTTTGCTTTCTTTGCAGAGCTTCACTGATACTTGGTTTTTCAGAATCACCATAAGAAACGTCTGTGTTGGACTTGACATTGTGTGGTACACATACTCAGTGTACCTGTTCCAAAAATACATCATTGCTTTTCCTCTGAATAGGTCAAAGGCTCAAATTTGTGTATTTTAAAAGTCAAAACTGATAGGAACAAATGGATAAAATGAGTAGAGATTATTTATAGCATTCCACATGTCCGTTTTGTTAGAAGTATTTCCTGGAATAAACCTATGAGAATGGTAGTGTTTAAAAAAGTTATTTTGTTTCGGTGAAACTTTGAGCCAGTTGTGGGGATGCATATGCCTTCTGTCTGGACTGAAGTCTGTCTTCATTATATTTTATTGCATTTTATTGATATTTTGTGGTTTATACATATTTCTTTTGAGAGCTTATTTAGGTTTAATGCTTGGCTTTCTAATATTTCATTAGATTACAGTTTATTCAAATGATACTGTGAAGCTTGTAACACCATGAAAACGTGAAGTGCTTTTGTGGGAGGAAACCGTTCTTGCTTCTGATCTGAAACCTTCATTTGAGACGTTGCGTGTTCATCATTCTGATCCCCCAAACCCTTTGTTCTTTGGTGGCAGACCCAGGCTGTGGTGTGGTCACAGCTGTTCTTGTAAGCGTGTTTCTGGGTTGATTTTAAAGGGTAACACTGCACCTGCAAGCAGAGTGCGGGTGCTGGTGTCTGCAGGGGTGCTGTTCATGATGCCTTGCTGGAAAAATCTCTTGAAACCCCAACACTGGGGCTGCCAAGGAGGGCACTTGGGGACAACCTGTACAAGCACAAAAGTGTGCCGAAGCCCCAGAGTGTGTGCGGGGTGCCCCGCTGTAGCTCCCATGCACATTTCCTGGGGAAGGGTCTGTAGCAGGGGAAAGCAGTGGACCAGGAAGGAATCGTCCCCGGAACTGCCGTGTTGGGTCACACACCGACCCGTTCTGTGTCACCAGAGCCGGGCAACCACGGCAGTGCCGGGGCCCCGGGGTGTCTCTGCCTTTGCACATGCTGAGGAGGGGATGTGAATATCAGAGGGTGTAAGCAGAGCTGCCCGGGAAAATGTACGAGGTGACAGACTGTAAGTTTCTGAGTAACTGAGGAGGTTGACTGGGCTCGCACGTGTGGTAGCTTTGTGATACGGGTTTGATTGTGATACAGGTGATAATTGATACGGGTTTGACACTGTTAATACAGCGTTGTGGTGTGCCCAGAGAGGAGATTGGTAGTGCTGCCTTTGATGTACTGCGTTTCACCTTGTGGCACCAAAAAAAAAAAAAAAAGCAAAAAAAAAAAAAAAAAGCAAAGGTAGATAGGTTTGCCTCAGCCTTTCTTTCTGGTAATGTTGGTAAAATGATGGCCCATTTAGAGCGTATCCAGGGAGTGAAAGGACCCACGTGTGAGAGCGACACATAAAACATTATCTGAGGTGCAAGGGCCTATGTGTCGTGGAGATGTTACTAGTCCTTCAACTGCCACTACCTCCTTCCACTCCTGAAGTCATTTGTGTGGACAGCTAAGAGTGAAAGCTGCCTCCTGACCCCCAGGATCATGGCAGTGTGACATTTTTCTACCTACTTAATATATTTTCAGTGGAACTAAGGTCCCTAAAAAAAGAAGAGCCAAGGAGATTATCACCATATGTAGTTGCCCTAAACTATGCAAGATTTTTCAACCTGCTGCTGAAGGGACTTTTATTCAAGCAAACTAAGGGAGCCTTTACCTTTTTGTCCCTGACACAGTGCTGCACAGCTACAGCTTAGCTGTGCAATTTGCTGGGAAATAAAAACCACATCTTCATGTTTATTACAGACCACACGAGGTTATAACCATCTTCAGCTTCTTAGGGGTAATTTCTTGGTAGCAATTCTCTGATTGTGAAACTTGGAAGCAAATGTGTTTCTTCCACCGCAGCAGCGCGGGCTGAAGCCCTGAGTTGCCAGAGAGGACCATCACCCAGAGAGAAGGTGAGAGGCACCCCTTAAAACTGCACCCCACTGTGCTTTTAGCATCTCACTGCTGTTCAGTAAAATGTAGTAAATAGGTCCTTTCCCCCAGCAGTGCAGAATCCTGCCGTGTTCCGTACTCAAGACATTCCTTCCTTGCTAAACTGGCACCTCATCGTGTTGTCAGCACTGTCAACGCTTCAGGGATCGTGTATCATGAGCAGTATTTATTGTACAGAAACCTCATCAAATTCCTACCTCCGCCCTTAGCTCTTCGTATACGCTAGGTCTGATGTATTACTAAGGCAGGTGATAGATCTGGCGTTTGAAAGTTTTTAAGGCGGGGGGGGGGGGGGGGGGGGGAGGTTCCGTGGAAGTAGTGAGAGTTGGACACCAAATAAACTTTGCAATTCCCATTTTTCAAAAAATGTTGTCATCAGCTCTTACCAAAAGTAGGTGGAAGCAATCCTTAAATGCATTAATGAAACAGAAAAACAGCCTTAGGGACATGAAGTGTTGTGGAAATCATCAGAAAAGATTTAAATGGGACCTCCTCTTGTACCTTGAAGCAGCGTGTGTTACGGAGTGCAAGACAAGATGCACAGGGGCCTCATATCCCGAGAGAAGGTTGTGATGCGTTTGGAGTTTTGGAACACTGCCTTCATCAAAGTTGAAGTTAATGTTCAATCTTAGTGTAAGCTTTTTAAGTATATTACTGTCCGCATAGCTAGCCAGAGCAGTGTCTTTTAATAGGAGTACACAGAAGTGAGATGAGACAGGGAGTCTGTGACTTGCACCAGCCTGGAGAGTTGTCTTGCTGTTTTCGAAAGGGCTGAACTTTTACCACGGAGCTCAGGGCCTCTCCCATGAAACCTACTTGAAGACAGGGACGAAGTGGAGCAGCGGGGGACCCGTGTGGCCGGGCTCCCTGCAGAAGGCACCAGCTGTGGCTGCTGCCCACAATGGGGCTGGCTGCCTGCGCAATGTGTCTGCGAGCTGCACGTGTCCAGCAGGTCCTGGAGCTGTTGCAGCGGTGCAGCAGTTTGCCCAGGTTGCTGCCTGGTTTTCAAGGCATCCTGGGGAAGATGATGGCAAAGAGCAGGCTGCTGGACTTGCTGTCTGACAGCGGTCAAGTTCTGTGGGCTTCTTCTGCTGTCACCCTTAATGTGCCCAAGTGGCTGCCATTGCACTAGGGGAAGACAAGGGGGTGCCACCCACCCAAAAAGGCCTCTAGAAAGGACCGCTGTCTGCGGCGTCACCCCTGTGTGTCACCTGTAGATGCGCAGTGGGCGAGAAGGGTGTGCGGTACGAGCCAAGCTTATTCTCCTGGTAGGGCCCACGTTGTGCATGCAGCCCCCCTGGAAAGCAGGGCAAGAGGAAAGGTGCAGAAGGACACTGCTTGGGGAATTACAGTGCGGAGTACGACTAAAGGAAAACTAAGATCATGTGGGGTTTTTTAAATCTCTTTTTTTAGACTTCTAGAAGGACAGAAGCTGCTTTGAGCTCTCCCTTTATTTGTTTTTCTTAGTAGTAAAATGTTATTCCAAAAAAAGCCTTCAAGACAGGAACTCCCTTTTTCAATATGTTTGTACGATGTACTTGGATGGCGACTCGATCTCTACTGATTGATCTGGAAAGCAACCAAGTATTTTTTTATTAGTCCAAACAAGAGCCTGTGAAGTGGATTTAAAATCTTTTGTTTTAAGCCATACAAGCTCCTGAAATTATCTGTTAATGGTTTTGTCAAATACAGCTGAGTCTATTTTTATATGTCCTCTATTGCATGTGCATTTAGCAAAGGACTGATTCAGAGTAGAACTGTTTTAATTTAGCTGACCATAAAGACAGCTTTGTACTTTTACCCCAGAAGTTGCACTTGGTTACACCCCTCTTGTTAGAGTTCATGTTGCTACTGCAATTAGGAACTGTATTGCAGCGTTATAACTGACCATCAGATTTCCAATCTATATTACTCCTTTAAGTCATTTTGAAGCTCTTCAGCTACTCTGCTCTTAGGAGAAATCTCAAAGTGGTTACAATTTCATGTTTCTCTCTCTTTTTCATCTTAATGTAAATGCAACCACCTTAAATAATGTGGTAGATTGGATGGTCGGTATTGCGTGGGAAAGTTAATCAGTTATCAGAGGACAGGCAACAGGCCTCCGGGAGAAGGGAGTTGATCAATTGTCATAGCGTATCTGATCCTGTGATAAGTGATCAGCTCCCTCCCTGCCCTGTTGCTTACGCAGTTTCTCATGTAGGTTATTGTTGCTTTACGTCTTGGTCCAGCATTGAGAACTTGTCAAGGGCTATATTAGCTAATGTCCATAAACAGCACAGGATTTGAGTGGAGAGTTTCCTTGAGTTTTCAGGGTATTTTATTGATAAGGTGAGGTGTAAATGACTGCTTGCTTTTTCTGACAGCCCCTGCTACTTTTGAGCAGAGGTGTTTGGTAGTGACAGAATTATCCCTGTGTCTTGTGTGTACTGTGTGTTTGAAGAGCACTGGCGCATGGGTTTGGTAGAGCCAGGCTGAACTAAAAACTAGTTGCTTTGAAGAAAACAACCCCATTCCTTTCCAGTGTTTCCACATGCCCAGTTTATCATATGGCCCAACTATTTCTTTAAAGACAGACCTATTTTTATTAGCTTTCTAGAAGTGACAGTGAGGGAACGGTTATGCTCCCTGGGAAAGGGGGGGGACAGATGCCCTCTTTTTTCCCTTGTTTTAATTCAGTCCATGAAATGGCTTTTTCACAGTAGCTCTGAGTATGACTTTATATATATATGCATGTATATATAATTAAAAAAAAAGTTCTCTAGAAACACTCACTTTAGGCACAAAATCCTCATCTTAAGTTGACAGAAAAACTCCTGCTGATTTCACCAGAAATTGTGTTATATCTCTAGGACCAGTGGTTAATATAGTGCTGTTAGTTGTGCAGCTCATCAGATATCCTATCAGTTTATACCAAATAGGAATCAGGCCCCCGGAGTCTAAATCTCTCTAGACTGCTCTGAAGGTATCAATAACAATCAGTCATTACATCTTCCTCCAGCACTGCAGCACTAAGAGATGAAAGTAATTTCTGAGGACACATTTGTCATACCTGGTATGTCAGTGTTGGAAAGACTTAGATGGAGCAAAATGAAGTGAGGGCTCTGCTGACAAGGCTCTGTTTCACCCCCTGTTGCTCATGTCTCTGCAGAGAATATGTGAAGGAGATGAGGCTCTTTCCCTCCCTTTGTCAAAATTACAGGACTTCCAAATAGCTTTTGGGAATAACATAGGAAATCTGGAATCAGAAAAATAAAGTACATCATCTTTTGTAGCAGTACTTGATATAGTAACTATCAACTTTTGATCAACTTTTGGTGTTTTTTTTTTTTGTTTTGTTTTTTTTTTTTTTCTTTTTTTTTAAGAAATGACATCTCCCATCTCATAGGCTGTGAAGTGAGAATGAAGATGAATATACATTTAGTAAGGAAGCTCTTAGGGCTATTCTGTCTTCCTCTTGACAAGATTAATGTTAATAAATTGATACAAAAATATGTTTTTAAAAAAAGGCCAAAATGACCTTAATATGAGTCAAGGAAGATTTGTCTAGATCACATTACTACTCTCTTTCCTTAGAAGGCGAAATGAAGAGAGTACAGTTAAATCTTCAGTCAACAAAACAGTCTTGGTTAGGAGGCTGTTGTAAGAGCCGGAAAAAAACCAGAGTCAGCAAATAAATAATTTAATTTATCAAGGAGGAGGTTAAGGATGGGATGTCATAATGTTTTATAATAAAGTCACTACTTATTAACAAAAACTATGCTGAGCAGCAAAGATACAAAACTTGCAGAGAAACGTATACTTGTTAAGAAGGGAAGAAATAGAAACTTCAGACTGAGGTGAATAAAGCAGGAAGGTGAACAAAGTGATTCTCTCAGAGAGAATAATTTGGAACTGCTTGTTTTCTTTATTGGCTCCTAAACTGAGTTTTTTCTGCTTGGGTTGAGAGTGGGACAGCCTCAATACTGCTGAAGGAAAGGCTTGGATTAATAGTGGACTGAATTATCATTCAGGGTTTCTCTGAGCCCTGTCATTGTTACTGCTCTTCAGTTGAACTTGATGTAGAATAATTTGGTGAGTAATATGCATTGGCAGAGTATTGTAGTGCTGTTGTCCCTCAAAATTCAACTTGGATTGCCATCATTTTTAGGATGGAATAAAAGGAGAGAGAATTGAGAAGTAGCTCCATTGGAGACATCTCTCAGTGGATTTCCAATGTGTATAAATAATTGGAGGATCTAGGATAAGGCATTGATGAAACGCCTCTTGGTTCACAACAGCAACCAGGAGGATACTTTAAAAAAAAAAAAAAAAATATATATATATATAAACACACACAAAGGGAATCCTGAGACTTGCACATGATTGTATTAGAGGAGAGAAGCTGGAGACATGAAGAAATAATGCTGATATGAATAGAAATGTCTGTTCTGGAATTAAGCAAACTAGAATAAGAGGAAATATAAAGAAATTAAAATTCAAAATAAAAAGGTTAGTAGCGTTTCCTGTTGCTTCTGTTTAGTCCAGAGAACTATTTACTACAACACATTTGAGGCCAGGGATAACAAACATTTAGAAGAACTGTAGGCATTTGTAAGAAAAATAGGAATAAATTGTGTTTATAGGAGTGATATAAAAATAGTTTTGGAAAGAATGCAAGCCCTCTTTCTCTAGCAAGGAGGGATCCTTGTGTAAGATCTGAAAACTGTAATCTATAAAATGATTACTTATTTTGCATCATTAGCAATTATTAATTATGGAACAATTTGCTAAATTATTATTTATGAAATTACTTTTATACTGTGTAAACGTTGAGAGATTTTTAAGTTTTTGCGTGTTCTGGTAACCTGGGCATTCAGGGTTGTAGAGGACTTGTTTTTTCCATCCAAATCTAAGCAGTGCCAATGAAAAACTTAAAATGAGTCTCTCTAAATGAGTCAAAGTCTGCTGAAACCATAAAGCTGGTTCTGAGTTTGCCATAGGTAAAGTTGTATTGACATAGGTAATATAAAAGCAATTTTTGACACATGGAAAGAATATCCAACTAGAGCTTCTCATGCAGCCAGTGGTTGTGTGAAGACACAACCAAGAAGCCTCGCCACAACACAAGAAGCCTTGCTATCACAGGCCCTGGTCCTTGTGGGTGACTTTAACCACCCTGATGTCTGCTGGGGTGATCACACAGCCAAAAGCAGACAGTCCAGGAGGTTCCTGCAGCCGAGCGTTGTGGATGACTTCCTGGTGCAGGTGATTGAAGAGCCGACAAGGGCGGGGGCGCTGCTAGACCTGATACTAACCAACGGAGATGGTCTAGTGGGAAACGTGAGGGTCGGGGGCAGTCTTGGATGCAGTGACCATGAGATGTTGGAATTCACAATCCTGCATGGAGGGAGCTGGACAAGAGGTAGGATTGCAGCCCTGGACTTCAAGAAAGCGAATTTTGACCTCCTCAGGGAGCTCCTTGGAGAAATCCCCTGGACCAGGGTCTTAGAAGGAAAGGGCGTCCAGGAGAGCTGGCTTATCTTCAAGCGCCACTTTCTTCAAGCCCACGATCAGTGTATTCCTACCAGTAGAAAGTCAAGTAAGAGGGGCAAGAGACCTATGTGGATGGGAAAGGAGCTGCTGGGCAAACTTAATAAGAAGAGAACGTATGTTAGGTGGAAGAAGGGCCAGGCCATGTGGGAACAATATAGGAACATTGTCAGGGAATGCAGGGGTGCGGCGAGGAAGGCCAAGGCCCGCTTGAAATTAGAACTAGCAAGGGAGGTCAAGGATAACAGGAAGGGATTCTACAAATACATCAGCAGCAAGAGGAAGACGAGGGAAAATGTCAGTCCGTTGCTGAATGGGGAGGGTGCGTTGGTAACGGAGGATGTGGAGACGGCAGAGTTACTAAATGCCTTCTTCGCCTCGGTCTTCTCTGATAAGGCTGGTCCCCAGGAACTACAGAGCCTAGATAGGGCTGACAACTCTCAAGAGCAGCCCTTTAGTGTCCCAGACCCTAGGGAAATGAGATGGGACTGGAGAGAGGAAGACTTGCCCCGGGTAGAGGAAGATTTGGTTAGAGAGCACCTGAGGAAACTCAATACCCGCAAATCCATGGGCCCCGATGGGATGCACCTCAGAGTGCTACATGAGCTGGCGGATGTTGTAGCCAAGACGCTCTCCATCATCTTTGAAAGGTCCTGGAGGATGGGGGAGGTGCCGGAGGACTGGAGGAAAGCCAATGTCACCCCGGTCTTCAGAAAAGGCAAGAAGGAGGAGCCGGGCAACTACAGGCCGGTGAGCCTGACCTCTGTCCCTGGAAAGGTGATGGAGCAGCTCATCCTGACTGCTGTCTCCAGGCACATGGAGGAGAAGAAAGTGCTCAGGAGTAGCCAGCATAGGTTCACCAAGGGGAGATCATGCTTGACTAACCTGATAGCCTTCTACGATGGGGTGACTAGATGGATAGATGAGGGCAGAGCGGTGGATGTCATCTATCTGGACTTCAGTAAAGCTTTTGACACCATCCCTCACAGCATCCTCCTGGGCAAACTCTTGAAGTGTGGATTAGATGAGTGGACAGTGAGGTGGATTAGGAACTGGCTGAATGACAGGGCCCAGACAGTGGTAATCAGTGGTGCCGAGTGCAGCTGGAGGCCTGTGGTTAGTGGTGTCCCCCAGGGGTCAGTCCTTGGTCCGGTCCTGTTCAACTTGTTCATTAACAACCTGGATGAAGGGATGGAGTGCTCCCTCAGCAAGTTCAATGATGATACCAAACTGGGAGGAATAGCTGATAGCCCTGAGGGCTGCGCTGCCATCCAGAGGGACCTGGACAGACTGGACAGCTGGGCGACAAGTAACCTCATGAAGTTCAACAAGGGCAAGTGCAGGGTCCTGCACCTGGGGAGGAATAACCCTAGACATGCCTACAGGCTGGGGACCGACCTCCTGGAGAGCAGCCCCGCAGAGAGGGACCTGGGCGTCATGGTGGACGACAAGTTGACCATGAGGCAGCAGTGTGCCCTCGTAGCCAAGAAGGCCAATGGGATCTTGGGGTGCATTAAGCAGAGCGTCTCCAGCAGGTCGAGGGAGGTGATTCTGCCCCTCTACTCAGCCCTGGTGAGGCCGCACCTCGAGTACTGTGTGCAGTTCTGGGCTCCCCAGTGCAGGAGGGACGTGGAGCTGCTAGAGAGAGTCCAGCGCAGGGCCACAAAGATGATTAGGGGCCTGGAACATCTGCCCTATGAGGAAAGGCTGAGAGAGCTGGGCCTCTTCAGCCTGGAGAAGAGAAGGTGAGAGGGGATCTGATCAATGTATATAAATATCTCAAGACAGGGAGTGAGGAGGAGGGGGCTGGCCTCTTCTCAGTGGTGACCAGTGATAGAACTAGGGGAAACGGCCACAAATTGAGGCACCAAAAGTTCCACAGGAACTTGAGGAAGAATTTCTTAACGGTGAGGGTGACAGAGCCCTGGAACAGGCTGCCCAGAGAGGTGGTGGAGTCTCCTTCTCTGGAGATCTTCCAAACCCGCCTGGACACCACCCTGTGCCACGTGCTCTAGGCGACCCTGCGTGTGCAGGGGGATGGGCTAGATGGTCTCTAGAGATCCCTTCGAACCTTAAGCATTCTATGATTCTATGAAGACATTTTTATGGCAGTGCAGGGAGATACCCTCTCACCTAGAAATTTGAGGATTATTTTTTTCTTAGAGTACAAAGAGAAAAAAATGAATAGAACAAAAATGGTTGTTTTGAACAATGTACTGCATTTGTGATTTTTCTGAATAGAAAAGATGATGGGTTATTCTGTACATTTTTAGGAGGTTTTTTTCTGTTTTAATTTGTGTACCTGTGTAGATAATTACTTTGAAAGCTTGTTTTAAGTATATTAAAACTTATTCACAGCACAGGTTATATTTGTGATTGCCATCATTACAAGCCAGTGGAATTTTGTTGCTGTGGTTGTTGCTTGTTTCCTGATTCTTTGCTCTGTACACTTGACAGTGCTTGGTATTCAGGCAGCTCTATCAGTTCCTGTATAGATCCATAGGTCAGGGAAATGTTTTGTCTGTGTGATTCTCTGGTTGTTCCTAGGAACTGCTTATTTTAAGTGGTGGTCTAAGTGAAGATATGTGGTCGTTCCCCCTCCTCCCCAAAATAGAGAATAGGGAGCATTAAATTGCATACAAAATCATTTTTTGTAATGAAGAGAATTTGCTTTCTCGAAAGGTTCTGTAGTATAACCTGGTAAATAGAGCGGCTGCGCAAGATATGGATCAAGATACTGGATGTATTCTGGGATAAACTCTTCCAAAATGAGGATTTTCTGCACTTAGTTTTCATTTTTCTTGATGTTTTTGATGTTAGGAATTAGAGGAAGTGCTTGTTTCAAAGATCTTGCCTGCCTCTCTGGTATGGCAGATGCTAACAACTGTTAAGATCCCATAAAATAAAAGGAGGAAAAAGTAACCAGTATGTTTAATAAGCTTGAAATGCTTTGGATAGAGTCATTCAAGCCTGAGTGCCTTAAAGAGAGAGGACAGATCAGTGAAATATTTGTTTTTTGCGTCTGGGTTTTTTCTTTGATTGATAATCCGAATATGTACTGCATTTATTGACTTCACAGGGAAGTACTCGTGTTCTGTACTTTCAGAAGTCAGACTTTGTTACTTGCATTTCCCAATATGGATTTACCCAGCTAACATTAAAGAGTGAGTTTTGAGTCTTCCAGTGAAGTAATACAAGCCAAAATAATCAAACTGATCTTTACTTTTCCACTGATTTTGAAAGTCAAGAAAGAAAATGAATTTGTTATAATGGCATGTCTAGATATCTTGCTCTTTGAGTCCTTTCTGTTCTAGTATTAGGTTTTAGTCTGGCACCATGGTCATCTTCCCTTTCCACGTTAAGCTGCCTTTAAGGGTTCCATGTTCTTATTTTGTTAGTATGGCCCAGTTTGATAATTTCAAGATAAATGTATATAAAGCTCACTCAGTAAGTCTATAGTTGATCTAGTATTGATCTAGTATTAGCATCCTTATGCTGCAGTTTGATTAGCTTTTTTTCATATTTAAATTTAGTCAGCATAAGGATAGTTATATTATGATCTTTTAAAAAATTACTGAGTTTGATAATCAAATATTTGAGCACTTTATCTGCCTTTATATATATATATAATGTGTGTGTATATATATATAATGTATATTTAAATGTTAGCTTATGCTCATAATAGTATGAGTACTTGATGTAATTCTTTGGACAATTGTCTTATATTTTAATACTCCAAAGAGAAAATTCCTTTGCACTAGGTCAGTTCTTGGGAGGTTTTAGTTACGATTTGACTCCTTATTTGTGTTTCTCAAGCACTGTCTTGTGTTTTTGTTTCCTTTGGTGGTAGCCGTCTTGTCTGGTCTTCGGCTCAGGCAGGTGAGGATGGTGGCGCTTCCAAACACGCTTCACTTCTGTGTCACCCTCAGGGAGGAGAGAACTGCACACAGGCCAGGCTGGCAGCGCTGCTAGCTAGGTAGAAGGCTGCTGAAAACGTAGCTGCTTGGGCAGCTACCTGTGAGTCCTCAGCAGTTAAGAAAGATCTCCCAGGTTGCACAGCAATATTTATGTGCTCATGGTTCAATTTTTATAGATTTTGTCATAGGTCGGTAAGTTTCTTGGTATGTGCCCACTATTTTCAGATATTTTCAGGTGTCTTTGTGATTCTGCTCCAACTGTATTATTGTTATTCTTAAAGTGAGAGCTTTTTGTGAGTGCTGAGTTTAGGTGGGTACATGGGTATGCTATTCTGTTCTGTTTACGTGGTGTATCCATGGGTGTATATACACTCTGAATTTTAGGTGGCTGCTTCTTTGAAGGAGAAATAAGGTAGATCCAGTCAGAGGAACAAGGAATAAAGAATGAGTATTCCTTAATTTCTCCCTTAATGGAGAAATAGTTTTCAAATGGAGGAGGGCTTTTTCTTAGCCATGGTGAACTGTAAGGTTCTTAGTTGGTGTTAAGTTAGCAGGGAAATGACTATTTCCATTTTTGTGTTTCTCAGATGTAGGAAGTAATAGAGTAAATACCTTTAAAAATTCTTTCCCTCCCACTTGCCCCCAAAAAAGAGGAGGGGGAGGGGAAGAAGTTTTAAGTAGTCATTTTCCTTTTAAGTATGCTCTTATATGTAGCCCCAAATATATGGCTTGCTGTAACCACTCACTTGTTTCAACCATTTACTTTTCCTTAGAGTAGCAGGCTTGTCATCTCTGAAAAGGTAGGATGCTTTGACCCAGTGGGAAAGTTGTTTTTATTACTAATTTCAAGGGAGAAGTCTGCCTGAACCTAGACTCCTTGTTTTTCCTTTTATCTTAGTTTCTCATGAAATTCACCTGCACAGTTTATTTTTCAGAAAAAGAACAAGTAGGAGTGCCAAGAGGTCTGAATAGCTTTTTCTTGCCATCCTGTTTGCTAGTTTTCTATAGAGTTAAGCTGCTAATTGGCTGGCTTGCAGTAGGGTTGGCTGAGGAAGGAGATTCAAGGTTGGTAGTGCCTTCCTGTGGAACTACTAGACTAATCCTGCGTCCCAAGTATTCATGTTCAGCCCATGTTGCCAAAAGGAGGGGAGAATACCTCAAGCCTGTTCAGCTGCTGGTAGTGCTGGGAGATTGTCTGGGCATCTGCTTGGAAATGAACTATACGAACACGGAGGACGTGAGGTTGCCAAGCAAAGTTGAAACTTAAGTGTTATTCGCATAGTAGTGAAGACTTTTACTGGATGTGGCAGGGAAGGAAAAATAATGATTCAGGATAATCTTCTCAAAGGCGCATAGATCAGCTAGGCCAAATCAGCCAAATAGTAAAGACTTTTCAGTCTTTAGTAAGTAAATGCTTTTCAAAATAAGAAATTAAACCTGAAAAGAAATGCAAGTCTTTATTCCCCCTTTTATACTGTGTGCAAAAAGGTTTGGACTAGATGATCTCTAGAGGTCCCTTCCAACCTTAACAGCTCAATGATTCTTAACCAGGTTCAGGCACGGCTCTTAGGGATAAAAGCACAAGTACAGTCTGTGTCAAGCCTGAAGAATTCACAGGAAAATCTGTTTAGCTCTACTAGTTACATTTAAAATACAGAAAGAAGGAAGACACTGAAACCTGTATTAATGCATCTGTGGCTACCTAAGATTTTGATGTTCTTAACCGTAAGGACTTAGGGTGCAGATCTCTGAGGTGTGGTTAGTGTGTGAGAGGAGATGTATGTTTATTTTTAATATCCTTCCATATGGTAGTCATTCTCAACAGGCATTTCACAGGCCAAGGACCCATCTTTGCAGTCTGCTGCCCTTTCCAATAGGAGACAGAGACCTGTTCTGGGCAGCAATCCATGTGCCTGAAATCTCTTCCTTGGCCTCCCAGGGATCTGGGCTTGCTGCTCCTGCCGTTTGCGAGGGAAGCCTGTGCTGGTGGCAGCAGCTCTGCGACCCGGCCTGCCTCACCTGGCAGCAGCAGCCTACATGCCCATGGCTCCTTACGCAGAGTTTAGCAGGTTGGAGTGGTGCCTGCAGGAGGAGGAGCTGGAAGGCAAGGCTGTTTGTATGGAAGAGGAAAGGACAGGGAAGGACCTGCTTGCTGTGACCACGAAAGGTACCTGTCAGTTTGGGGAGGGGGAGAGGGCACTGGAAAGAAACTGGAGATGATGGAAGGAAGGGGCAAGGGACTACAAAAGCTGGATGTGAATGCCATTGGTCTGAGTTCTGCTGTGGTGCGTCCGAACAGATGCCTTGAGTTTGCATAACATTCTTTTAGCATGCTCGTGTTTAGTAACAAAACAGTAAATTGTTAAATTATTGAAAAATATTATAACCATGCACATTCTTCATGTAGAAAATGATGAAACCAGTCTGTGTGGGAGTCCCTTGCACTTTTAATTGTGTGTTGTATGTGGCTATAAAGAGAGGATGATTCACTGTTGGTGTACTGCATTGTATGGTTATGTGGTGAATTAACCTGTATCAGCACACCTGGATATATGTACACCTCTTCCCTGTTAAAAGGAAATTCTATAATATCTGTTAAAGCTGAATAGGCAGCAATCCCAGAGATGGGGTGTACAATGGGAGGGATCAAGAGAAGGAGGATTAATTGCAGCGTTTGGCTCCCTTTTAAATTATGTTTTCCCTGCCTATAATGCTAGCATTCCTTGATAGGAATCCTACAGACTTCCACAAGTCTTGGTAGCAGCTGCTTATACACCACAGTAAGTGGAGATTAAAGTGCTGCTTATACACCACAGTAAGTGGAGATTAAAGTATGTAATTCAGATGAAATGCATGAAAACACAGTGTGAAAACTGTCCGCAGTGTCATGCCGAATCATGCAATGCAACGGCCACGTGGGACTGTTACCAACATGCTTCATGATATGTCTCAGTCCAGCATAGTATGGATTCCTTGCCTCTTACTTTTGCTGTGTAAATTCTAGAAGTTGCATTAGGCACTTGTGACTAACCTTAGGTTAAGGCGTTTGTCCATCAAATGTGCTCATGAAAATGGAGAATATGGAGTTTTTCTTCTTGCTTTTTTTTTTCTTTTTTCTTTTCCCTCCCCAAATTGGAATCCCTCCCGCTCTCCATCCTTTAGATCATTTCAGTCAGAAGACACCATGAGGTCATCCAGTCTGCTCTGTTCTCCAGTGAATTGCAAGTCATTACATTTCATCACTTAAACTGTTGGACTTGGAATGTAGCATTGAGTTAGACTAGGGCATTAACCAGACTCTGGAGACTGATTTTTTTGTTTGTCGTTTAATGCTGAATAGCAGGGAGTTGATTAGAAAAAACATGCTCAGATGAAAATACTTGTGTTGTGTGTCATGTTTCTGCATAACATCTTGAGAGGCTGCCATCTGCTTCTAAATAAATAAATAAGCTGGATTCCCATTAAAAGAGCTTGCTTGCAGGAAAACAGCTTATGTTTCAGTCGTACCCACATAGCCTGGCCCTGATACGGTGTCCTTTGAGCGCTTCCTTCTGGCTACCTCAGCTCTTCCAAACCAGTTCTGTATTCTGCCTCCCACAACGTCTGAATGTGCTGGCCACAGAAAAAAGGCTTCTGTAAAGCTTCTGATGAGGTCGTCCTGTTTAAGGCCTTTCTGTCCTCGTAGCAATTTGTGCCTTTAGTGTGTCCTCTTCAGCTCAAGAGGAGTAGAGGTGGCTTTAGAGGATCCCTTGCTAAATCCTTGCAGCATCATCTCCCCTAAGGGAGAGAAAGGGAAAGCTATGATGGCATAAAAAGCTTCATGAATCCAAGAATGTTACAAATATAATTATAAAGGATTTCATTTTTAACAAAGTAGGGCTGTTGTTTTGGGGTGTGTGCCTCTTCCCCTTTGTACTTTTGCAATTGTATCTGTAGTAATATATGAAAAGAAACATCTTTGAATTTTACATGTGCCAAGTCCATGCTGTAGCCAGAATAATTTCTATAGGAACTTGAGGCCAGGAGTAATCCAGTGTAAATAGGTTTTTACATAGAAGGCCTCACAAACACACTGTATTTTTTCCTGCATAGTGAAGTCCATAAAGGAAAGCATTCTTATTACTGGAAGTTAATTTTCAGGAGTATCTTCAGCTTTCCTATATTGAGAAGTTCCAAAGTTCTTTTTTTTTAAAAAAAAAAAAAAGTGTTCAGTTCACTTTTCCGATGAATTGCTAGAATATCTTTCCCAGTTTAATGCTATCTGAATTAAGTGCTTCCAAAATATTCAGCCCATAGAGCTCCCGTGAGGGGAGGTAGAAAGTAGCCATAGATTTCTGGTAGGTAACCTAGCGCTATGCACCTGAAGAGCCCCCAGTTTAGTACTGTGGTTAAACAGTCAGCTAGTGCTTCCTAAACCTGCTTGCACACTGTCTTTCCTCCTTCTTCTCTCTGTCCCGATTGCCATCCAGAGTTTTGGCTGCTGATTCCTGTCCCCGTGCCATGTGCTTCAACTTATACAAGCCCACTTCAAGGGATTGAGCAGCCATGTATCCTAGGTGTCTATTTAGAAACTTTTGTGTGTGTGTGTGTGAACTAAAAATATTTAGAAAAGTGGTGTAGAGTGGTATGTTAAAGGACCTTTATTCCTGTATTTCTACTCATTCTAATAACTGTGAAGTACTCCTGATTAAAGACCTCTTAAATGCTTCTCTTAACACCTACACGGTACACAAATCTGCTGCCTCCTTCATGGAAGCAAATAGTGTTGCTTAGAAAGAGCTTTAAATATAGGCAGTGTGTAATCCATGAACATAAAAATATCTAAACTGAGTTTCACAACTGTCAAGCTTGTTTTATACCCTAACCAAGCTAATACAGGTGTCTCTATTAAAAATATTCCTTAGCAATCTGGTGCTTATGTCCCTGTGGATGATAGAAGTGGAAGTAACTGATTTGAAACTTCGCTAAGACCCGTTATCCAGATTGTATGTAGCTAGCCATTAACATTCCCTTGGTTTAGTCTTGTTTTAAGGTCCAGTTTCTTGTTTTGCTCCCAGTGGAATGATAAGAAACCTTATCGTAAGCCTTAAAGGCTGCTGAGGACTCGCCTGGCCAAAGTTGGATATCTCGTGAGGATGGAGGTTCCACACCAAAGAGGGTTTCCTGTTCCAGCATTCAACCATGTACGTTATAACTCCCCCCCTCCCTCCCTAAAATCAGTTTCCCTGGTTGCAACTTCTGTCCATTGCTTCCTGTGCTTGCATGTGCCTCTGGTTCTGCCTCTGTACAGCCACCCCTTAGGTAGCTGGAGACCTTAGTAGGACCCTCAGCTTCCGTCAAGTGCACGTCTCCCAAAGCTGTTCAAAATGCCTTGCAAAGAAAAGGCCCGTTGGCTCTGTCTATAGAGGTATGGATTTTTACCAGTGATTTCAAGCTAGTTAAGATGGCATGTGTTTATAGCAAGTCAGTTACTCAAATGTTTTTTTTCTCCCTTTAGAAATACCTAACATCTCAAGCTTAAGACCTCTGTAGAGCGACGTGTCACTGAAAGGATAAATACTGGCCTGTCCTCAAATTATGATAGCACTGAAACTGGGTGTGTAGAAATCAGATTTTTTGGAAAACGAGTTTTTTAAATTGTTATTTTTATTAACCTCATTGATGATGTTTTGGCAGCAATTTGGACTAAATGAAATCTTCACCAGCTTAGTCCATCCTTGTACTGCAGCAGAATCGAGCAAGTGGGTTTTTCCTGACATGGATTTTAACCTGTTCTTAAAATGCTCCTGTAATGGAGATTAAATCACCTCTAACTGACCTTTTATACTTCTTTGATTAGAACAGTCATCTTCTTCTTTCTCTGCGATATCTTTTAATTGATATAGGTTAAGCCTATGCCATTTAGCAGTTTTTCTTTAAGTGAACAAGAATAATTCAATTTGGATTTGACTTTAATGTACAGTGAAAAAGCTGTCCCTGTAACTCCTTCTCTAGATGAAACAAACTCTTTTTTTTCCTATCCTTTGCCCCAGGTCATTTTTGAAAAACCTATTGTTGTTGCTGACTTCCCAGGGAACTGTCTGCAGTATTTCCCTGTAGGTGTGGTGCCCCAAATGAGTGTTGTCTCAGCAGGTGCTTCACAAGTACTTAGTACAATGTAATGTCTCTCTGCATGTGTAAGGTTTTCTTATCAATATGTCTTGGAGTTGGTCTCTGTGCCCCCTTTCTCTTTTGTTTTTTAATCATCACGTTGTTAGCTCATGCTAATAAGCTTTATCTTTCTCCTATAAAAAAAATACTCATCAAACCATCTACCAAATTCAGTGGTATACCTTAGAAATCTGCCTCTGACACCTTGCAGTCCTTTCAGCTTGGTGTAATCTAGGGATTTCTTTACAGCCTCCCCTTATTCAAGAATACTGACTAAAATTGGGATCAAGGCAAGACTTGATTTCCTTAGAACTAGGTATTTTACTTGATTTCAAGCAGTCCCTATAGTTTGGGTAGTTGGAGGAATGAGCCAAAACTTTACCAAACGAGTAACAGCAATGCAGTATATCTACAGGGGAAACAAATTAGTTGATTTTTGATTTGTGTGTGTGTGTGTGTCTGCCCACCCTGTTTGCGCTTATAATCACCTGCTGCCTTAACCCTATTAATCTGTCAGGGCATGATTTGTTTTCCCTGTGTGTCTACTCCAGAGCTCTGACTGCCTGAGAGGTTTCTTAAGCTTGTTTTGCTGTTTCTCAGACTTGGGTGTGATATTCTATGTGGGACTTCACAGGTTTTGAGAGCGCTTTCATTTCCCCCTCCCTGAATTTCCAGTATCTTTGTGCCTCTAAAAAGGTGTTAAAAGACAAGTCCCACCTTTGAGTGGTTTTACTAGGAACATTCACAGTGAAAACCCTGTTTGCATCTACTGCATTGATAAGACTGGATATTAAATTCTTCAAGGGCAAGAAAGCACACGTCCTTCTTTTCCTCCTTTTCCTCTTCAGCAGGACTGCACACTTGTTCAATGGGGACCAAAATGGTGCAACAGTTCCCTTCCCCTGCCACAACTGCGCTGTCTCTGCTCTCCTGCCTCTCTCCTTGGTGCTCTGAGTTCCACCAAACACTTATTTTTGTCCCTTTTTTGAAGGGAGGTTTCTGGCTGTTTCCCAGGGAGGATGGGGTTGCTGGCCACGCCGGGCCAGGTTTGGGCAGTGCTGTCCTGCGTGCCTTGGGCTGCCTCAGCTCCCCGCCGCCGCACTCTCTCGTCAGCCTCTGTAAACCCGGCTGTGCGCTGTTCCCAAAGCAGTTATAAATTTGAAATGTGTGTCAAACTTTATAAGATCACCATGGAGATTTCCAGCCCTGATGTGTTGGTAGATGTGGTCTTTAGAGGGCATGGTCCTGTCCATCTGTTAATACTGGTCATATACATTTGCAACACACCAAATCCCTCTTTTGCTTTTTCTGTTGTCACCGCTCCACGTGGGGTGTGGTGTTTTTTTTTTTAAATCTCCCTCTCTTTTGGGGTGGTGGACTTTGATTTCCTGTTTGTAGTACTAACCTTTCTTTTTTTGACCAAGGAACTCTGTAACTGTAGTTATTTTTGAGCATTGATTTTGGAGGAGTGATTCTTTGCCATGGGAATCTTTTCCCAGGATTTGCAGTGCCCTGGCTCTCTCTGATTGTGCAGCAACTTGCGCTTTCAGTAGTTGATCCTGCTGAATCAGTTGCAGTTTCTCTTTCATTTTTAGCACTAAACTTTCCCGAAGGTTATGTGCTGCGTGTTTGATTTCATTTATTTGTTTTTGCATGCCTGCTCTTCCTTGTACCACACAAGGAAGTATTTCCATTATTTGGTCTGTGCTGCTGTAAGTAAAAATAGGCAGGTTTTATGTATTTCATATTGTGATCCTCATCCATTTTTTAGAACATTGCCACAGTTATTTTAGCCTCTCTTCTCTATGAATGTAAATGATTTATAAATCACTTAAGCTCAAGTATGTGAATTAGTAGCCTAGCTACTGGACTCTCTTAAGGTTTGTAATTCAGGATATAGAGGGAAACATTAATTCTTCTCAAAAATATCCTTTGCACTACTGAAAGGATGAATTTAATGTTTTATTTCATTGTAGTGCTCTTGGTACAAAGCACATCAGCTTCTGGTTCCGCATGACTATTCCATATGACAGTAATGCAGAGTTATGGATTTTTTTTTTTTAATTGCCCAAGCAAAAATATCTTATTAGAATGAAAAATAAAATCGTAATGGGCCAGACCACTAATTATAATTTGGCAGAGCTCCAGTTCAGTGAATTTCTGCTTAGAACTTTTCCTGACAATGCTCCAGCTTCCTTTCACAGACTTAAAGAAACATTCTGCATATCCTAAAAACCTGGTTGTCCTTTTGTCCTACAGACAGAAACACCACCCATTTCGAGTGATCACATTTTGCAATGATCAGTGGAGACTTTCATTAAAACCTATCGGGTTGGGGTATGCAGGAGATACTGCTCCTGCAGAGAGATGGAGGTCTCTTTCCGTGGGTTTCTTTCCGTGGGTTTCTTTTCATTCCAGATCCTACAGTTAGTACTTTTAAAAGCTTCTTCTAGTAATTTGCAATAGAAGACAATTAGGGGTGGCATTTCTACAATCTCTATTTCTGGAATAGATTAAGTAAAAGTCAAGGACACAGTGCCCATTGTATGTTGTGGTGATACATGTTCATGAGCTTTCTTTACAGGCTTTTCTTTACCCTTTTCCAGTATGAGCATACATTAAAGTTACAGGCAGGTGTTTGTGTTTCTTATAATTAAATTGAAGTTTGTGTAATTCTAGTACTCAGTTGCTTTGTAGTCATTTGGCTGGTTTGTCACACTTTGATCTTTCAGTTAAAGAGCTAATATATCTTATTTCTGAAGGGTTGCAGATGTTTTTTAGGAGTATGTTTGCTTGGGAGGGGGAGAGTCTTCTATTTTTTTTTTTTTTACTCTTTTGCAGTTGAAGCAGGTACTAACACACTGGCCTATAGTACTACTGCTACACTAGGGGGAAAAAAGTCCTTTTTGATATTTCAGCATCTGATTGGAATTTGTGCATTTTATTTCTCTGTATTTTACCATTGTTCTTTCTGACTTTTCATTTTAGTTTTTCAATACAGTATTTTCAATAAAGCTTTGTTTAGTTGGGTAATAATAGGGTTCTTAGATTTCAATGTACTTTTTCTCACTGAAATGCAGTTTTTCAGTTGCTATGAGGTGAAAAAATGTAGGTAGTGGTAGCATGATGGAAAATAAGGTTGCAGGAAACATTACTTTGCAATTCTAGTTTACTGGATTTTAACCACAGGGATCTGCAAGATTGGCTTGGAAGGCTTGGTAAGAGTGCCCCTGGCTTCTGTGAGTAAAAAATCAGTAAAATATTACCTGGCAGTGTGAAAGCTCCTTCCTCAGGATCTCCCTAGAATTGCTTTAGCAGAAGATACCTGAGTTTCCCCTGATGCTTGTTGCTTTTGTTGCAAGTGTACCAGGTTAGTCCACCTACTTGCCAGCTCTGCAGTGGTCAGGACGGCCACAGCATCGATGCTGTTAGTCACACACACGCAGGAAAAGTTGGCTAAATTTGTGTCCCAAATTGCACTGGAGGAAAGTCCATCAAGTGTTGGTGGTTATGGATGACTCTTAAATGCTGTGAAATGAAACTTCAGCAGTTGGAACAGACACTGGAGACGTGACTAGTCTGATGTGACTTTCAGTTGCTGAGTTTCACAATCCATCAAGATTGGGATAAGCACAGATGTGCAGAGAAATGTCTGGGTGCTTCTGACTGTTTACCCAAAATAGTGTTGCACTTTTCCTACTTCATAGTAATTATTACATTAATATGAAACAAGAAAGAATTACCCAGAGAGAATTAGGGTACTTTTTGAAATGTAGGTTAGAGAGGTAATTTAGATCAGCACATGCAGAGCTGCTTTTACATATATTCTGGTTTAATACCGAAAATCCACATAGTAAAAGAATCAGTTATACTGGCAAAAAACTACCAGAATTGAAGTCTGGAGTCCTGCTGATTCATAAAGGCGGCTCTGCTGAGCAGAGGAGCAATAACAAGCCCCTTTATTGGCTTGATTTTTAGCCTTTTGGGGAAAAGGAGGGCCAAAGCCTCAGACTGTTCACCTACAAGCCAGAGTTAAACATGTAACTACTTTTTTTTTTTTTTTTTTTTTTTTTTAAATAAGAAAATATACGTTTGAACTGTAAAGGAAGAAGTTGTTAGCAGAAAGTTTTGTGGTGACTACTGGGCCGATATCAGAGGGAATGACATGAAAGCAACGTGTGGGATCTCGGGAATCCTCGTAACCTGAGGGTATCGTATGTTGCTTTGCAGCTTGCTTGCTGCATCTCCTAGCTGTGGAGGCAAGAGAGCGGTCGTATGTTGCCTACATAGCTCTTTGCCAAAAGATTTGCAGCTTGAAAGAGCTCAGACCTTTGTGACAGAGGTGCCTTTTGCATCTCTCAAAATCTGTCCAGACTTCATCCTTGTAAGCCTTTCTAAAAATGCTCAGCATAACAGATCCTGCAAATGTTTCATCCCAAACATAACACAGACAGCAGAGGAAGCTGCAACAGGTCCTCTCCATGCTGCAGTACCCTACCTTCTAGCCAAGACTGTTTTTCTCTTTTTTTCCCTGCCCAAGGGAGGTGTGTTTGGTGGAGTGTGTTTGGTGTCTCGCTCTTCCCGTGCTGGAGCATTCTTCCCACTGCTGGGAGCAGGGTCAGAGCTTACAGGGGCCACGTGGGGACAGGGCTGCTCACCCCACTGCAACCAGCTGCTGATGGGGAGCTTCAGCTCCTTCCTCCATCCCTTCTTGCTGGGAAAACCCCACTGCGCTTTCCTGCCCCTCCACGATGCGATGCTGGGCTCCTGGCTGCACTGCAGGGAGCCTCCTTGTGCTGCAGCCACATGGTCCCCGCCCGGCATGTGGAGCAGCCGCCGGCTCCGGCCGGGCCCGCAGCAGCCACACGGGACCCTCCTCAGCTCCTGCTCCGCTCCTGAGGCTGCCTTGGCCTGCAGGGTGTCTCCCTGGCAAAGAGTTGGGACTGGGTGCTGGTTCTCTTGCTGCAACCCTACTCAGTTCTAGGTTAACATGAAGTGCTGGGATGTGGAAGGTCATCCCAGAGAGGCAGTTGTTCCCAGAGCAGGCTGTTAACTACACATTGCCCAAAATTTAGCTATGGTAGGTGGTTTATCTATTTAATTTAGATAGTATTGTGGTGTGTTTTGAAGCCAAGGAGAAGGTTATCCCCTGATGAGAGCTCTTCATGTTCCTTACCCTTGGAGAAAGGAGAATTGTCAGTTTTAATATGATCAGTTAAAACTACCTCTTACTACAGATGATTTATTTTTCGTCTTTTTTTTTGAAATTGTTATAAGGAAGGGTACCCTTTATTGTACCTAGTCATAGAATCCAAGCTCTCGATTTGGAAGTGCTTGACAAATACACCATTTTTTAAACCGGACCAATTTTGCATCAGTCACTGCAAAAGTGATCATACAGGAGACTGCAGTGCATGGGAATACAGAAAGCATACCTAGCAAATGACTGCAAACGTTTAGGCAGAGGTAGGGGTGCAAGGTAGAGCCATGATTGTAGCTTTCTGGACAAATATCCATGCACATCCGCAGAAGAGGATTTTTTTTCCTTAGGAGTCATTTGAGGACACAGGCAAACCTCATCAAGACTGAAAGCAGCAGTTAGTTAAGAATCTGTAGCAATGAGAGAGGCAGGAAACAGTCATCGTTGCCCAAGGTTTGCAGATCTGCATCTGATCTCATCAGTGCAGGTACCTCCTTTTTTGTTTTGTTACCTTTGTCTGGTTGTTCCCACTTTTGGCCTGGCCTGACTGCTGTCAGGTCAGGACAGAATGGCACCAACTCCTATGTAATGCAATCATAACGCGTTGCAGAGACCTAGGAAACAGGGCTGGAAGAGACCTGTGTCATCTGACCTGTCCTCCTCCCCTAGACTGGCCTGCAGGTGCTGCTTGTTGATTCAGTCAACTGCTCTTCACGGAGAGGAAGCCATCAGAGTCATAATGAAAAACCTATAGCTCTGGGGGCAAATAATCTGTTGGGTAAAGGCTGCTGCCTCCTGCGTTACTGTGCTTAGACTGTGGGGGGACTGTGAATGGGAGACAAGCTCTCCGAGGCCCTTTTGGTGGAGCAAGGGGCATTTCAGAGAGCGCCTTAAGCCGGAACTCCTTCCCTGTTTGTAAATGCTCCTGTAGCATCGGAGGTGAGGAAGTTGGATAATCAAGGATGCATGGACAAAAAAATGAGAGAAGCTTTCGGTGAAAATCCGTTTTAGTGCAAATAATTCATGTGTCTTTTGAGGTGTTTGATTTGTCAAGTCTGGTTTGCCCGTGATGGCTGCAAATTGGGGAAATTTAGTTTTGCTCTCGGAGTTCAGGCTGAGGTCACTTGAAGGGTTTGTTTTCATCACAACATTAAGAAGGCACCTCTTGGGCCTTTGATAATGCAGAAGTGCCCCAGAAGGCAGGGCAGTATTTGGGTGTTGTTTCGAATTTTGGACTTGGTCATACCCCTTGCCTCACCTTTTTTCCCCCGCCCTGTGGGTTTGTTTGTCGGGCTGTGTAATGATTGTATAGAATGTGTAGTAGCTCACCAGTGCTCATCATGCCATAAAAATTCATTTCCTGCAGTGGAGTCCTGGCTGAGGGAGCCATGAATCTGACATCGAGATGGGGGTTTTCTTTCTCTCGTGCCTTTGGAAGGAAAATAGTTGTGAGCAGCCTGTAGTTCCAGTTGTCTTGTGACCACTGACACAGTGGTCCTAAAACAGTGAAATCACTGGCAGATGTGCTGGAGAGGGATCTTGAAATAGCACAGGCCCCGAGTTAGGTCTTTGGCTTCTGTTCAGCACGTACGGGAAGCATCTTTCCAAACGTAATGTTCAGACAAAATCTGCTCTTGCTAAATGCCCGTGTGCCTGAAGTTGTGCTGCAGTAAGTTGGTAGCCAGTGGGTTTGTTCCACTTCAGTTTTTGCCTTCCTCAAGGAGAGCCTGCTGAGTAGGGTGCCTTACTGGTATTTGCAGACTTGATTGTGTCTCTTTATCTTCTGCAAATGGCACAAATAATACATAATCATAGTTATATGGTAAAAGAATTAAATTTACTGTGCTAGCTGTGTTAATATATTTAATCCTGAAACAGAATTGCTCAATAGAAATTGTAGTGAAGGCAGAACTTAGTAGAGGGAGGAACTATTTGCAATCCTATTTGCAAATATGATGTCTGAAATATGTCATGAAATATGAGTCTGATTTCTCATGTATTTTGACTGCTGGGGTGGAGGATAAAAAAAATAATTTTCTGTCCTCCTGTTCACAAAGACTTTATTTTGAAGCAGCATTTTTGTTTTATTTCTATTCAGAACTTCTTTTTTCTTTAATGTTACGTAGAAGGAATAAACCTCAAAATATTCAACAAAAAAAAAGTTGAAGATTTTTTTCGGGTTTCTGCGGTTCATCTGTTGAGCCATAACCCATTGTTTGCCCACTTCTGCTCTGGAGCACTTCCTAAGTAGTGATCAGCATGTTGTTATTGTTATTTAATCAAATAAAGATGTGGATTACATGTAACAGGGAATGTACATAAGCCATATGAAAAAGAAGGGAAAAGATTTTTTAATTGGCTTAAGGGGGAAAGTTTGCTTGCTGGTTTGTCACACAAAGGTCACAAAGTGACCTGTAGGGGAAGACTTGTCTCTGGAATGAGAAGTTCTGGGTCTCTCTGAAAATACACCAGCTTCATGAGTCTTAATGATGGACAACAGGTCATGGCACAAAAGGGACCTGTTTTGACATGAAGCCTGAAATTTCCTTTAGCCATTGCTTTTGTTTTTTAAATTTCTTTTGAAAAGCAAACAAACAAATCAACATTTTCCTAACAGCTTTGGGAGGCTGCATCAGTTCGTTCCACTGTTTTTTGTATCCTCCAAAAGACTCCCAAAGGCAGCAATTAAACAAAACAAAACAGAGTTTCTGAGTATGTATTGTGCTAATATAATTGTCAGTGATGTCTGGCTCTTCTCTAACAGCCTTTTCCGAACTGATTGTATTATATAATTTGAAATACTTTCCTAGGGATAAGCTTTTGAAGTGAAACACTTCAGGATGTTCCACCCTATGTCTAAAATTCAGCTGGGCTTCCTGGGTCATGCTGAGAATTTGCTCTGATCTGTGAGTCCCCAGTAGGGATATTGCCTCTTTCCTGTCCTGTGCAGTTTACTGTAGAACAGCCACAACTCGGTGCTGAGCAGGCAGTCCTCGGCCTAGCGGAGCGGGAAATGCTGGTTTGCGGAGAGGGAGGGAATGATGGAGAGGGAGGGGATAGACGATCACCCTTCTCCGCCCGTCCCTGCTCCCGCACCAGCCCCTGCGCTGCCAGTTGCCCCAGTCCCTTGGGATGCGGCTCTGCCTTGCACCTCCTCATCCCGCTCCACTCTCAGCGGGACACGCTGCCCTCCTCTCCTGCAGTTTTCTTTTTTCTTATCCCATGGCAGCTTTTCCCATTTCTCTGTGTTCTAGGTCAGTGATAAGCTGCAAACCGGTGGCAGCAGCACTGTGTACTGTAATTCCCTTCCAGTTTTTTGAAACTCTTTTCTCATGATCTTTTTTTTTCCCTCTCTACTTCGGAAAGTCTGAAGCACTGAAGTTGCTGACGGTTTTCTACAGTGTAAATAAAGTAGTGGCACAGAATCATTCTAAGCTTCGAGCCACCTTATGCCTGCAGAAGTAGCACATAATCTTACTGTCTTTTCTAGCTGTGGAACTGAAAAATCAGAAGATAGAGTCGCAGCAGGTGTTTATTTAATGCTCTAAATTGTATAGCATGAAGAAATATTCTACACTGCATACTATACTACACTACAGAAATACCTGTTTTCCCCTAGTCTCAATTGTGCCATTTTTCTCTGTAGATAGATCAATTGTGTTAAAATTATCTTGTACAAGTGGGGACTCAGTCTCTTTAAACAGTTTGCACAAGAAAATACCTATTCTTTTCTGTAACTGTTATCTGCCAGTCAGTGTTTTCTTGTTTGTTTTGTTTTTTAACTTGAAAAATACATCACTGTTCCCTTTAAAATCTCCTTTCTAACTGTTCTCATTTATTCTGCCATATCTTTCTGCTGTGTCTTCCTGCACATTTTTACGACCCTTTTGGGTCAGGCAGCCTGATAAGCCAACTGAGGGAATTGATGAAGCTCAAAACTACCCCAGTGCATCAGGAGCACCCCAAATACCTGTTCCTTTTTTTTTTTTTAACTCCTCTCTCTTTTGTCCATGTTTTTCATTGGATTGTGTTAGTTTATTACTCATTTCTTGCTACCTAGTCATAAGTTAATATTTCTATCTGATACTGAGTCCGAAGTAGGAAAACACAGATTCTTTTTCCTGGATGTTCTGGTGTAATTGAACTATGCTTAATGATCTTCACAAATGACCCTTTGATTTTAATTTTTATTTATTTATTTATTTATTTTTATTTTCCCCCCCGGGGGGTAGAAAGGAGAAGAAAGTTAAACAGAACAAAAACCTCAGTGGTGTTGACAAAATTGTTTAATGCTCCAATTCGACTCAACTTTGGGAGCCTTTGTGGCAAGGGATTGTCCATCAAAGGTACCAGTGGAGGACAGGAGAGGGAACCCTGCTCCCCTGTGTCTGGGTTAGACAGGAATATCCAGGACAGACGAATTGTTTCCAGGCTGGTAAACTGTACAGGAAGAAACCAAGCTGTTTGGGAAAGCAAATCCTCATTCCCGCCTTGTGAACACTAGATTGGTGCTGAGGTACCAGGAAGTTGTTTGGCACGTGCTGCTGCGTGGATGGCGGGGGAAGAGCAGTCGCACAGAGCGTGGATCCTTGGCTGGGTCCCTGAATTTGCCAGTCTGCAGGCAGGAGCACGCCAGCCCGAGGACAGGCTGGGGACGGGCTGCGTCCCCTGGCCAGCGGGTGAACTTGGGTGACAAATTCAGGGTGTTGGTCTCATCTGAGCCAGCACGGTCGTGATTCTTGCTCTTAGCCTCTTATCTGGTTTGAAGCTTCAAAGAAAAAAAAAAAGAAAATGGGAGAAAACCTGCTTTTTTTTCTTGAGCAAAACACCACAAGGAGTCTTTTAGAAATAAATTCAATAACTGTGCCTGTTACTTTGTTTTTATAAAATAATGAAAAATGTTACAAAATGGTCTCACTGCAGTTTCCTGCTTTGTTGCTTATAATGATTTGAAGCGATGCCTTGCAGATGAATTCCTTGGAGATCTCAATAGTATTTTAACCGAGCTGTTGACAAGAGTGCTTGACAGTAGTCATCTGCTGTGGCATTACTGTATTTGAAAATTCATATACTACAGTAATTAAAAACAAACTGTGTTTGGGTCCATAAAACTCACCACTGTGTTAATGCATAGGCAATAAACGAATGGAATACAGCACTGAGATCCTGGTCTCATCATTCCCTACTGACTTCACAGGGATATAGCAGCGCGCTCTGAAATCACAGGGAGATGCAGACTTTCTTATAACTGTAAATCAGACTCCCAGTAAGGAAGGAAGATCCTTAGTTATTGTTAGGTAGAAAATAAGAAATGGGGCTCCCTCTCAAGTTTTATCACCTTACTTGTATTTATCTAGTGTTAGGTTAAAAAAAAAAAGAGAAATCAGAACTTTTAATGTATTTCCTGATTTATATGACTAGGAATCATTCTACGTATACAGCTTCAATGCTGAGGAAAACAAGATTGTGGTTTTTTTTTTTTTTTTTTAATGATGTTTCTGTTAGATTTGCACATTCATGAGGGGCTTCTGATGCATGTTTTGTAAGGGTGTTAAATGATATTTACAAAATATTGTAAGATATATGGCAAGTAATGAGTGAGCACTTGGAAGAAGATTAAAATTATTTGCAGTATCCAATATGGCTCTCCTAGGTATTGCTTTCAATCCCCAGTAGATTTTAATCAGAAGGGAACTTTTAAACCAGACTTTGAGAGCAATCTTGCAAGCAGAAATAACCTGCAGAGGTTTTGAGGCTGTTTAGTTGTTGTTGCCTTTTTTCTAACTGTAAGTCAGCAATGTTGCTATGTTGCAACTTTTTAGTCTGTCATTTATTATACGGCCAGTATATTCATATTCAGTGCAAGTCTTTTCTGGTTTCCCATGGCATACTGGTTTCCTCACCTTTTTTTTTTCTTTTTTTTTTTTTTTTTTTTTTTTTTTTTTTTTTTTTTTTTTTTTTTTTTTTTTTTTTTTTTTTTTTTTTTTTTTTTTTTTTTTTTTTTT
>PTEX01000197.1:741027-762193 GCA_003342815.1 Eudromia elegans
TTTTGTATCACTGGAAGAATAACTTATGTTTAACATCTATAATATGAAAATTACAGTTTTACTTGACTTTGCTAATACCACCATTCTTTATCTGTTTTAGCATCTCCCTGTATTCTTCCCAGTGTTCTTTACTTCCTATTTTCTTGTAAGTATAGCACATTCTATTTTTCCCCCTCAGTTCCTATTGACTTGTTTAGCCATGAGTTAAGTGAAGCTACATCGCGCTTCTGGAGGAAGTATTTTAATTATTGTATACATTTAGTTCAACTTGTATACCCTTCCCTCATGACTGAAGTGTCTTCATAATTATCTGGAAAAGTGTTTTATGTTACATGTCTCTATACATTTGCCTAAAAAACCCTTTGAAATTATATTTTAAACCCATTTCACTGTGGTGTCCTGTTTCCATTTTATTTATTCCGCTCTGCTCAGTGCTTGGAACCTGATTTGGAGAGGAGGGTCCATGGCAGGTTTCAGGAAACAGTCAGTCGTTAAATTCATCCATCATTTTGTGACATCTATATCACATTTCCTCCTTGTTTCTAAATTAAAATTGTGCTGACAGTTGAGCATAATTCTCAGTGATGTACTAGTCCTGTTCTTTGTGTGCATGTGATCTTTACTTAAGAGTAATTCTCCTGTCTTTTATGTATTGACCTCCACTGATATATTTGGGTTCTGTGTGTATTCTTAATTAATCGTTTCTCAAGGCAAGGTTCAGCATTTTGGGCATCTGCCGTTGCTGCCGACGCTCAGAGCAAGTTTCTTAAACTATCATGTTGTGGACCCCCACACTTCCATGACATTACAGTGCAAGATTACAAAATTCCCTTTTTATTCCTTTTCCAAATGGCCAAATAAACTTTGGCTACACTAAGCTACACAAGTTACTGATGCCAGTGCCCATTTAGGTTTAAAGCAGCACGTATGTTGTGCGTTGTCCTTGTTGTTGTGGAGCTGCTGAGTATGCTTGGCATATAACTAAACTCACCTCATCTTTAATGAAGTTGATAATAGTTGTTAAGTCTTATCTTTTGAGAGCGGGTTTACTTTTGTTTATCCTCTTCACCACAAAATTTGCCCTAAACCACATTGATTTTTTTTTTTTTTTTGTTATTGTTGGCTTGTTTTTCTTTGCCACACCTGCAACTTCCAAACTGCTTTTCCTTTTCTTTCTTTCAATATTTCATCCTTCTTATTATTCTTCACAGTCTCTTAGAATATGTGTTTTAATATTAATACGTTGCTGTTGCGGAAACAGCGTGTCCCATTTTGTGTATTGTGGTGCCTGATCCATTGCCTCCGTATCCGTCCCTTTTAACTAGCAATAGTATCAACATAACTACCTGTAATCTAGATCCGTAACTTCCGAAAGAAAAATCCCGGTAACGGTGAAAGGCTGGCAGACTGGTGTGGTGAAAGGCTCTTTGGGCGCGTGAGCCCAGCAGTGATTGCGGTAAGTCTGCCCCCTCCGGTGACTGCTCTGCAGGCTCGCGTGTGATCTGTGTGCGAGGCCGCGTCCTCGGCTGTCGCCACGTCCGTGTACGTCTCGAAGACCGCAGGGTGAGTTTTCCCTGGCAGGAGCCGCACGGCGGAGCTGCCGCCGGCCGCGGCTGGATGCGGAGAGTTGGCTCTGCTGAACTCCTGCCGGGCGCCGGCTCGGTCGGAGCCCTTCCTGCTCGCTGCTCTCAGCAGTTGGGTTTCCTCGAGCTTTACCCTGGGCACGGTTTTTGCTTGGCTTGTGCACCGCTGTCTTCTTGATTTCAGCGTTTGATGGAAACATGTTCTTACAATGGACGGTTTTCCAAGACTCTTGACTGCTTCCAAGGTTTCTGGTACCTTTGCAAACCCCACAGAGTTTGCACAGAGGAGACCCATACCATTTATACCGGGGTCAAGCCATGGGGCAGGATGGAGTGGGGACAGATGCCTCCTGTGTTTTCCAGCAGTTGCTTGCAGTGATACAGGACAAAGCTTTATGTTTTCCTCATGCAAAGGATCGGATCCAACTCCTTTTGTCTCAGGAGGCTCTTGCTGCAGACTTCAGAACTTTCCAGGAGGGTTTTATTGTTATTTAATATGGACAGTACAGGGAATTCTGGATATTCTCCATGAATTCTTCACTCTAGACGTGTCCTCACTTACCCACTCCTCCTACATAGTATTGAGCAGCAGCCTGCAGCATCTTGTAAGGCTGTGCCAAAAGCAAATGAAAGATCAGAGTCATATTGAGAGCACGGATTCTATTAACTCACTGCTTTCCATCATCACTCACTGCAATTGTTGCCAATACATAATTTTTTTATATATATATATAAAACAGTATAAAGGACAAATTTGGCAAGATGATGGACTGTTTTTAATCACTTTTTTTGGTTTAGAGCATCTATTTATCCAACACCTGTTGCATGGCATACCCAAAGATACTATTGATCAACCTGCTTTTAACATGGGTTTAGTTTCCCCAGATCCTGGGAAAACCTCTGGGAGACTGATTGCCTCTAGGACAATCTGGGAATGCCTCTTTTGGGTATGGTGTAAACAGCAGTTTGGACTTCGCTTGAGGACATGGTCCTTCACGGATCCACTTGGCTCAAGTCCTTAATGCTCCAAGAGAGACTTTTTCCTTTGAGCATCTCCGAGTCTGAAGGGAGCCTCTGCTTGGCACCTGCGTTTCTGAACACGCGTTCGCGCCTCAAAGGACTCCAGAGCTCTCTTGTGCTTCCCCAGAGTGCTCTGCTCCTTGGCTGCTGCTTTTGCTGACTGCAGACACTCTGAGATCTCAGCGTTTGGGGTCTTCGATACAAATGTATATACGTGGGTGCCAGGATCCCTGTGAGTGCGCAGGTCCTGTTTGCGTAGGACTGCCCGCCATGGGAGTGCAGATGTGTCTGGGTATGGCTGTGTGTGGAGTTCTTGCAGACTCTGCTTTAAAAGAGAGCAAACTCTGCACTCACCCATGTGGTAAACATGTAATATGAATTCTTTTTATTGAGATTTTCTTTTTAAAACAAAGGTGGATAGAGTATTCTGTCAAGAAGGAAGCTGTTAAGAGGGAACCTCTTAAATATTGCTGATAATTTAGGTAGTATTTTAGAAAGTTTTGCTATCTTTACAAGAAAACACCACACGTACAGAACGTGTGTGTTCATGTCTATACATGAAACTGCGTGTGTCTTTTGGCAATATCTGTTCTAGGCTAGCCCTACATTAGGGCGCTTCCACATGAGGGGAGTCTTTTTTTAGATCACTTTGGGACTTAGATTAAATTGCAGTGAAGTGCTCTTAATATAGAATGTGTCCACCTCAGGAGTTAGTGTGAAATAGCTTGGTGTACTTCAGGTTTAAACCTTAGCCTGTCTTGTGATGGCTTTTCTCTGTGTGTGAGCCCCGAGAGAGCTTCTTAGTTAACTCTCCAGTTCAAGAGCATTTTGAATGAATGCTGTGGTATCATAATCAACAGTTCAAGAATATCAAAGGAGAGGATGCGAGAGGGTTTCATGGAATGTGAGTTATGAAATGTTACTGGTGTTAAAAGGGCTTAAAATTCAATCTGTAATTTAAGATTTATCTTATATTTATTTGTGAGAACAAGTAACACTACCTCTTGGCTTTTTCCATCAAATGCACTGCTGCATGCTTCCATGAAATTCTGGGATTTCTTGACTGGAATGATGCCGGAAGGCCCTGCGGATTTTCACACCGCGTGGATGCAGTTGGAAGGGACCTCTGGAGACCATCCAGTCCAACCTCCGGCTCGAGCAGGGACACCCAGAGCACGTGGCACAGGGCACAGGGTGGTGCTTTCGAGCATCTCCGAGGGAGGGGGCTGCGCAGCCTCCCTGGGCAGCCTGTGCCAGTGCTCAGGTGCCCTCACAGTCGAGGCGTCTTTCCTCGTTTTCCATGGGGCTTCCTGCCTCAGCCGGGCACCGCTGAGAAGAGCCTGGCCCCATCCGCTCCCCTCGGGTGCTTGTGCACACACACGAAGGTCCCCCTGCATCGTCTCTTCCTCCGGCAGGGCAGCCCCAGCTCCCTCAGGCTCCCCTCCCAGGAGATGCGCCAGGCCCTCCATCCAGGCTGAGGCTGCCCCGTGCCGGGCTTGCTCTCCTCTCTGCCGGCTCGCATGGCTGTCGAGGTGTTTGGAGCGAGCGCCTGCGCTGCTCTGCGTCTGTCACTGGTCCTGGAGGGGCAGGTTTAATGGAAGAACCATCCACCAGAGAGCCGAAGGGAGCAGGGAAGCGGAGAGCAATCCCCATTTGTTCCGGTGCTGTGGCAAAGGAGAGAACCAAGTTCCTCATCTTGGGAGTGGTTGTTTACATATTTGAGGTGAAATGAGCATAAAAAGGCCTACACTGTTTTTATTTTAAAGCCTTTTATAGTTGTTAGAAGGAGGATATTTATTTTCATTGTAAGACAGCTTGTGGAAAAGTTACTTAATGCAGAAAAAAATGTGTAATTTCTTTTCCAAGTTAGCAATATTAATCAGTCAGACTTGTGAAGAGCTCTGTTGCCAAATTAAATTCATGGCGTTCTCCCTGTTGTTTTAGAGGCAGAGCCCTAATAAGTGTCAAGTCTGCTTTTTTTGCTGTTCACATCTTTCTTAAGTGTGCAAACGGTCTGTAATTCCAGAGGTGTCACCTGGGCCTGGTCATGGAGAAATGCCCCTGTGACTTGTCCCACTTGCCGGCTTTGAGCAGGAGAAACTGGGGGCTCTGACGAGCTGTGGTTTTGGCTGGGAGCAGGAATTCACCTTTACGTGGACGGTGTCTGTGACCTGCTCAGAGGGGGAAGGCATCCAAGAGCAAGAATGGCCCGTCCATCTAGCTAGGAGGGCTTAGTTAATAGATCTATCAATATCAAAGGTGCCTGATAGACAGAAAACTACCTAAAACGGGAAAGAAGGGCTGCTACAGACCGTACTGCTTTAAACGTGACGCCGCCACTGAGATAAAAATCAGTGCGGGCGTGCAAGCTTGTGACCAGGCAGAGGAACAGGGCTGTGCGTGCGTGCTGTGTTAGAGCTGGGCTGGTTTCCTCTCTGCGTTAGTTTAGTCCGCAAGAAGAATGTCCCACCAGAAACATGCATTTCCAAAGAGCACGTGTTTCAAATGTATCTTATGTGTCCCGGGAAAGCAGATTTGTTTGTTTTTCTTTTCCCCCAAAAAAGTCAGGTTGAGTTTTGGGGGGATTTCACGGTTGGTGGGGGGGTATCACCATGTTCAGCAGCCCGTCATGTCACCGTCCCCCGGGTCTGTCCCACAGATCATGTTTGGGGACAGCCTGGGCTGCCTGTCCTTATGCTGGGGTATGCACAGGTTGCTGATCCTAGCTCTGGGTTTGTGCAGGGTGCAGTATAGATATATGTGTGTGTGTGTGTGTATACATATGAATGTATTCTGGAACGATATGGGCGACCCGAATGCTCGAGTGTGGTGCCGATCTGGTCCCCTGCTCCAAGATCAGCCAGAGTGGTGGCAGGTTCAGGGCAGTTGCAGGAAGAAGCAGGAGTGAAGAGATGGGGACCGACCTGTCTGGAGGAGGGATGTGAAGAGAAGCAGCGGCGCGTTGCGGCGCGCCTTCCGCCCGAGGCCCGTTCCGGACGGGAGTGGTGGGCTTTGCCATGGGGCTGGTAGCGCTGCCGAGCCCGTTCTGCGCCCGCGAGGGAGGCGCTGAGTGGGGCCTGCGCCTCTGCGCCCCGGGAAGGCCGCGTTGGGTTGGTTTCACCTGGCCTGCGTCTGCAAGGCGTTCTCTGTAGCTAACAGCGGTTCGGGTGCCTTTTGAACAAGCACAGTTTTGCATTGGCTGACAATGGCGGGATAGTTCGTGGCTTCTAACTCTTCTTTCCAGGTCTCATTTTTTTTGGGAAGATCGACCAAGGGGTGAAAGGAGGTGATTTGGGACAGGTGTTTTATCTTCTGTGTGCTTCAAAATACTGAAACGTGGAACTTTTCTTTATGAAATACTTTTTTTTTTTTTTTTATTGTGAAATACAGCTATAGGTGACTTGAGAGCGAGTGACCTCAGTGCAAAATGATCATGGGTGGAATCTGTGGAGATGCAGTTACTTCCCTGGGCATTTTCCTTTGCCGCGGCGCGAGCCCCAGGCTGCCCCGTCATGTAACGTTGGCCTGCTCTTGATGAGCACCGGGTGCTGCTTTCTTCTCCCTCACTCTGGAGACCGAGTGCCCACGGCGGCCGTGCCGGTGCCTTGGAACGCCATGAGCCGCGCTCGTTGTGACCAGCGCTACCAAGCGCCTTCCAAGCGTGGGTGCTGCTTTGGATCTGCGGCAGGTGCCTGAATCCCCCCGTGCACAAGTCCTGCTCCTGAGGCCGGCAGGTTCTTGGTGCCCCTCTGGGTGTCGTGGACGCGCGTTCGCCCCAGGAGGGGACCCGGTCTGATGCCACCGCCGGCCGCGGGCTGTGGAAAAGCTTCGGTCCCGCGCTGCCTGGAACGCGTCGAGCGCCGTTCACCGCCTCCCTCTTGTCTCTTTGAGTCCCCGTTCGTTTCCTCTCAAGTCCGAGAAGTTACACTGTGGTGCTGGAGCCCGTCTTTGATCCTTGCCCCCAGCCGGGCTTCTAAAGACAGAGGTACGGGCTGATGTGCAGGGCTCCCCTCCGCCTCCACCTAGGACGAGAGCTGTGGAGTCTTATGTGGCAGACTCGTAGCCAGAGTGATTTAAGCTTCTTTGCTGTTCCTATGGGAAACCGAACCGTTGCGTTGATGCAATTTCATCTTGTTTTACTTGTGGAAAAACTGAGTGTTGGTGGCGTTGCTGCAATTTCCCTTTGAAGGGAATTCTTCCGAAGGTTCATAATCAAGATAATATGGTTTAAAAGAGAAAAATATCTGAAGTATTAGTCATCAATTTGGCATGCATCAGGTTTTTATTTATTCTGCTAAAATGGAAAAAGGAGTTTGATAAGCTCTGTTTAAAAAAAGGCTTCTCTGACAGTGTCTAATAATCGTTTTTTTCCCTCCTATTCTCCATGCAAATGTTCTCAACCTGAATTCAGGTCTTACTCTCGTTTCTTTAAGCCATTGAAAAACCTTGAATTGCCCCATTCTGCTTCACAAAAAGTGACATGGTAAGAGAGGAGTAAATACAACAGGAAAGAATAGAAAAAGTAAAATAAAACCTTGTCACAGAATAGCTTCTTTGACAGGCAGTGCAGTTAATCAGAGCAGACTTGTAATCAGGGATGTGTTTATTTGCAAAAGTTTTAATGTTAAAAACTTTGCAAAGCGTTTAGTGAAATGTAAGTGGAGAAACGCACGATCTTGGGGTTGGTTTGCTAGCTTTTGTCTACTGTGCCGTTCTCCTCCAATTCTGGTGGGCCCAAGTTAGTGTGGGAATAGATGAGCAACATTCCTCCTGTTCAGGTGAGGAGGTGAGTCTGCTTGCTGCCATCACTGGACCCACCATGTTTTCATGTTTAAAAAACAAACCCAGAACTTTAGCAGAACAAGAGCTTCTTCAAAATAGTGATGAGGAGAGAAACAATGTCCACCAGTGATGTTTAATCAAGAGTTTATTTGTATGTATTTTGAAGATGATGTCCTGAAGTATCTATGAGGTAAAACCAGTGGGTTTCCGGTAGATTTTAGCCAAGTCTCGCGCTTTGGAGCTCTCCTGTTTCAGCCCGTAACCTGCCTCTCCAGCGCTTCTAACCCTGCCGCCCCACACATGTTCCAGTGCTTCAGTCTGGCAGATTTCTGCAAAAATGTTAACGTGGAGAGGGACAGTAAACCCAAGACGTTGTCCCCTCCTTGCTCCCCTTATGAAAGATGATGATTTCTCACTCAGTTTCTAATCCGGAGTACAGAAATCTTGTCCCTTTTGTGCCACGGAGAACGGCCCGTTACTCACAGGCTGTCAGATTCTGCCGCTGTAAGTTACTGGGAAGGAGACCAAAAAGACAAAATATTCTATTTGCCAGTTTTAATTGCAAGTTGTTTAGACTTAAGAAATATCTCATGGTCTGTGAATCTATTAACATATTCATCACGGCACGAGAGGGGGTTGTTTCCCTCTTGGCAGAGTGGAGTCTGGATTCTCCCATTCATTCCTGCTTTCCTTTGCAGACTGCCGTGCTCTACGTGGTCTTGTCAGCCAAGGGCTTTGTTTGGTTTATTGTAGGTGTCATTTTTCCCCATGTATTGACCTCCTGTTGGCTGAAAGAAAAGGCCTCTGCTTCCTCCTTGTGATCTGGATGCCGTTTGAGCATTGAAAGGGGCTGGAGAAGGAAAAGGCCGAGTGCTGGTGTTGCACAAGCTCAAGACTTCTAGAAACTGACTGTGGTGGTGTTAGGAACATGAGACTAAGCTCCCCTCGCGTGCTTACCAAAAACAATAAATGTTGATGGGTCTGTTGGATAGGTTAAGATTTATTTTCCTAAATTATAAAATGAATTCACTTTCCCTCTCTAATTTTGGTCTCTGCACAGGGTGTGTTTTTGTAGTGTGTCAGTAACTTGCAGAGGAATGTGTTTCCTATTTACTCTGTGTTCTTAACATTACGGCTGGCACGTTTTCCTGCTAAACAGGGATTTCAAAACAGTGATGAACCAATAAAAAATTGATAATGATTAATATAATTAACTGGACTGTTTCAAACGATGTGCAGGTACCTCCACCTTTATGGAAGCATTAGCAGCCAATGGTACAAGCAGCATACAGACGTCTGTGACGGGAGTGTCAGCGAGCAAGCGGAGGTTTATCGACGACAGGAGAGATCAGCCCTTCGACAAAAGGCTCCGCTTCAGCGTGAGGCAGACAGAGAGCGCCTACCGGTACAGGGACATTGTGGTCAGGAAACAGGACGGCTTCACACACATTCTGCTGTCCACGAAGTCGTCTGAAAACAACTCGCTGAATCCAGAGGTGAGAACAACCCGGAGCTTTTTTGGGGGGGGATGCGGGAGGAACCCCCAGGGTCTGCAGCCTCCTACTCGAGCGCAGGCATGGACAACACGTGGTTTAGGGTGATGCTTGCAGCATGCTCTGCTTTTGGCTCTGTCTTGTTGCTCTCTGACTACTTGATTTTTAGTATAATTGAGTTTTATTTATTAACTTTGTAAACTACATTATCTGAATATTTAGATGTACTGTCTCTTGTTATAAATGTGCTGATTTATTAGGTGCAACTTGGAGCGAACTCGAGCCTGATTTAAGGTTCTTTTTCTGAACTGGTTGCATATGCCATCTGCTGTCCAAGTTACAGAAATGCTGAATGAGTGGTGTGCTTACGGATAACATCTAATAGATTTTTTTTCTTAATGTTTTCATTATCTTAACCTGATGATTTTTTTTTTTTTTTTTTTTTTTTTTTTTTTTTTTTGAGATGCAAACATTTAATATTGTGGTACTGTAGAGCTTTACTTTTTTTCATTAAACAAGAAAAAAACCCCACCTTTGAAAATATAACTGTTGAGTGGGAACTATTAGAGATGTGAAATGCTCAGATCTGTCACGGGGAAGCACTTTTTAATAATAAAAAAAGATTCTGATTAAATTTTTATGATTTTTTCAGGTAATGAAGGAAGTCCAGAGTGCACTGAACACAGCAGCTGCAGACGACAGTAAACTTGTGCTGTTCAGTGCAGTTGGTAGCATTTTCTGCTGTGGTCTCGATTTTATTTATTTTATACGTCGTTTAACAGATGATAGAAAAAAAGAAAGCACTAAGATGGCAGAAGCTATTAGGTATGTAACATTCTCCTCAGGCACCTGCGTGGGTGTTACTCATTGTCTAGTCTGGCTTGTTTTATCTTCTGGTAAAACTGTAACCTTGCTAAAAAGCCTCTAATTCATTGAGAGCTCAAATATCCACCTGTTAGGTGAGATGCAGAACTTCTTTATGCTGCCTTTGCACCTTGGTTGTCATTTCGTGCATCACTGTTTAGGCAATTTAGCTGTGAAAAGCTGTTATTATTATGATAATATTTCTGTAGTTGAAGCCAGTTTTGAAGACTCGAGCTCTGTGGCTCTTTTGCAGACATAAATGCAGGATGTGCCTCTTGTGTTTATGAGCAAGCTAATATGCGGCATCCGGAGCGGTGCGTGATGGATGCTCTGGAGGAGGAGGAGATCAGTGCCGGGGAACGGCATCCCAACGCGAGCTACTAAATCGTGTATTTAAATAAAAGGAGATAAACAGCTACAGACTAGAGGAGTTTTTATGCAGCGTGGATCATAGAGAGACTTTCTCATCCTATACAAAGTAGTTTATCCACTGTGGTTTTGAAGGCCTGAGATCCTGGATTAGCTTTTTTTTTTTTTCCTTCCAGAATGCCTCAGTTCTGTCAGAGACCTCAATATTTCAGTGACAGATTCTCTGTTTTATTGTTTGTATCAATATTTATGTCTCTGAAAGGGGGACGTGGCAACATTTAGAGCCTGGTTTTGTGTAGGCGCAGTTGGCTCATGGAATAATGACAGGAATTTTTCTCAAAGGAAAACTTTCTGTCATGCTCATGTCCTCGGCTCGTGCAGCGGCTCCAGGTGCTCGCAGCATACAGAGGCTTTGGACTGCGAGGTTCTGCCGCTGTATTTAATCCAGGCTCTGCCAAAGCCGGCGTTAGGTCGCACCGCTGCTTGTTAATGCAGCAGATAAATTAAATGAGGAGGTAGATTAAAGTACCAACCAGGTACCCTGCAGATCTAACAATGGCGTTTTTCATACGTGTGCCCAAGGTTGTGCTCTGTAGGACAGTCAGACGTGATTGCTGGTATTACCCTGGGTCTCCAGGTAGGCTCTTTAGCCACTTGGCCAGGGTGGTTCCTAGGGAGTTTGCTTGCGTCTCTCACTCGGGTGTACCGAGGTCGTGGGAGGCGCCGTGTAACCCGCAGTGAGGTGCGGAGCGGAGAGCAAAGAGCCAGTGGGGCTCTGAGGACGGGCCAGGGCCCTGTGGTCGCGGGGGCCGCAGCACCCTCTGTAGCACCCGCCTGAGCCTCAGGTGGCAGCAGTGCTGAGAGCTGGTGCTGCAGAGCGCGGGCCCTGCTGGGCACTGCCTGGGGGGACGTGGAGCCTGTGCCGGGTCCCTGCCGAGTGGTGGCTGAAACGGCCTGTGGGCAGAACCGCGGCGCTGGGGGACGGGTCCGTAGGGCAGGAACGGCCCGTGGGCAGAACCGCGGTGCTGGGGGACGGGACAGTACCAAGGTCTCGAGGGCTGGGACGCTTTACTCTTGCAAGGCGTCGTGAGCCGCACGTTTTGTTTCTCCCCAGGAATTTTGTGAATACCTTTATCCAGTTCAAGAAGCCCATCATTGTAGCAGTAAATGGCCCCGCCATTGGCCTCGGAGCGTCTATACTGCCCCTGTGCGATGTGGTCTGGGCCAACGAGAAGGCCTGGTTCCAGACTCCGTATACGACGTTCGGACAGAGTCCCGATGGATGTTCCTCCCTCACCTTCCCCCGGATAATGGGCCTGGCTTCTGTAAGTAGCTTGTGGGGCAGGAGGGTGGCAGCAGCTCAGTGCAGTGGTGAGAGCTTATCTAGACCTGTTCCGTGTTTTTTTACGTTCGCTGGGTGTTTTGTTGTTATTTTCTCTCTCGTGAAAACGTTCCATGAGGAAGTGGTGTTTATAGCTGCTGTGCCCCTTTGCACCCGCTCCTCACGCGAGCGGCGACGGGGCCGCGAGCAGGGCGCTCCTCGGGTGCCCTCCGGGACGCGGCCTCTCCTGCTCGGCCGCCTCTCCCAGCGCGGCCCAGGAGGCGGCGGCCGTGGCGCCTGGCGCTCCCCATGGGCACCGTCCTCCCGCAGCACCGGCGCCCGCCCCACCCGTCCCACGAGGGCCGGGCCGTGTCCGGCGGGAGCGCGGCGTGGTGGAAACGGCCCCGTGGTTTTTACCTTGCTGAAGGGATTGTGGTTTTTTCCAGTCTTCTGCTGTCCATTTACACTGTTGCTGAACTGAAAAAATGGTAACTTTTGGTTTTGAAATGATGAAACATGAATTACGGCTGAAACTACAAGCTACATGTTATTTAGTTTTGGGGGTTGGTTTTTGCTTTCCAAATAGATGAAAGAATAAAATATAACGAAAAGCTATTTGAAAGCCACTCAGTTATATTATTTTCAGGTTGCTTACTACTTTTATGCTGCAGTCACTGAAAATTTAGACCTACTTCCCATTCCAATTTGAAAATGAATTGTAACAATACAAAGCAGGTGCCTACAGCAACAAGTAAATATATTTTTATTGTAAATATCCTTTTTTCCATATAGACATTTGTTGACTAAGAAATGAGATGAAAGTATATTAGACATAGTAAAAGCACCTCAAGTTTGAACAGCTCTTATACCTAAGTGTGTAACGTCTGGCTTTAGTTGTTAGAAGAAAACAGAAAAGGTAAATGAAATAGATTGATAAAGTTATAAAACTGTCTTTAATATTTCAGCATGTTTCAAACTACTGATTGTTCCTTTCCCTTTTTATTTGGCCATCCATCCATCCATCCATCCATCCATCCATCCATCCATCCATCCATCCATCCATCCATCCATCCATCCATCCCCATTCTTCAGAGACTTGTGGCTGTTGTTTTATTCCTTAGAAGCTGTGCTTTTACAGCAGCAGCTCTTCCCTGCCGTGCTTCGCGTGCTCTGTGGTGCGCTCACCTTCCTAACGGAGAGGAGATGCTCCCATCTGTGACAGCTTCCCCTCCTCACACGTCCATAGCGCTCAGTAGCTTTCCCAGCACAGAAGGGAAAGGGGCAGCCGGGGTGAAGTCTCAGCCCATCATCTCCCACCGTCCCTGCCCTTGACAATGTCTGTGCTATAAGGAAGATGGGCACAAAATTGAAGTTATTGCTCGGTGAATTTCATTAAATATACTGAAATTTCTGGAAGTAAAGCCTGCTTTCTATCTGGTAAAAGGGAGAGAGAAGTCAGTAGAAATGTGAGATGGCAAGAATGGGATAGGAAACACTCCGAAACAAAAGCTAATTAAATACATCTTACAAAAGAAGTGTATCCATCTGTAGCCATCACAAGAAATGCCACCAGTGTATTAATTTGGAGATATTAGTCCCACCTTTAATTCTTCTTACTCAGATTCAGTGCTGCGTTTTCATGACCAAAGCTAAGTAACATCTCCAGGGAAGATATCTCCAATGATATTGAGCCCCTGAGGTCAGCCTGACTGTTGAGCAGGAAGACGCTTTTCACAGAATTCATTATCACAGGAAATCTGACGCCAGGAGTTCAAAACTGCTGCTGTGTTAGGGGTATCACTCCAAGGCTTTTGGTAGGAGTCCTGCAGCGCTTGGGCTTTTGGAGCGGCCTCTTCTGGAGCTGAGGGGACGTCTGCTCCGTGCCCGCCTGCCGAGCCGTTCGCGGCTCCCGGGGGAGCTGCCGCCGCCGGGGGCTGCCCATGCTGAGGGCTCGGCCCCCTGCGCTCGCACGCTCCCCACGCCGCTCACTGTGGGCCGGGTCCCGGCCGGGGCTGCCCGTGCTGGGGGCTCAGCCCCCTGCGCTCGCACGCTCCACAAGCCACTCGTTGTGGGCCGGGACACAGCCAGGGCTGCTGTCCTCCCTCCCTGTGAGCAGCTGCTCCTCATGGGTCGGCACCGCCGCAGCTCTGCGCCAGAACGAGAGGCAGGGCAGGAAAGGGGGGCTTATCCATACAGAGATGGGGTCAGTTAGTGGTGAAATACTTTTATCATCTTTGTGGTTTTTTCTTTTTTATATCCGATTCTTGTTTTTTTTTTTTTTTTCTTCACTGCAGATGCAAGACATGATCAAATGATTCAAATTTCTAAGCAGGGAGGGTCTCTACCATACACTGGTACAGATGCAGAGTGAAAGGCCAGAGCAAAACCTTTCCCTTGAGAAACCCGTCAGCTGAGCACACTAACGAGGGCACTGATTCCACCTGAGGCTTTGTGCTTGACAGAATTAAGATGATCCCTCTGTTGGTATTTGTTGTTTTTCACATTCAAAAACCCCTTTTCCCAGTACCTGCTGAGTTTAGGAAGAAAGAAAATGTCCGGGTGCTCTGGCATTCATTTCTTTCCCTATCACCAAAGTTACACATGAAGAGAGTATAGAATTTACCATCTGGCTTCACGTTTGAACTTCCCAACCTCCAGCAGACTGACTTGGCATCTTGGTCCTTGACATGACTGCTAAGTATCCTTTAAAATGATTCTAAAAGACGTTTTCTACGTCTCCTTGGGAAAATTATTCCTATTTTGAACCAAATGTTTGTATCATTGACTATGGCTAGAGTTTCAAGTTAGTATATTCACATACAGTCTAGAAAATTAAAGACATAATTACAGTAGTTGATGAATCTCTTTCGTATGTTCACTTTTACTGGAACCTTTCACAGAAGGTAGAGCTGAAAGGATCTATCCTCTGTGCCTTTAGTTTGACTTTTGGGGTTTTTTTTAAGCAAGTGTGAATCACAGCTTGAGAGACCTGTGCGTGGTGCCTGTCGTGGGGATGCTCTTAGGGAACTTTTCTTTCTCTCTCCCTGTTAGCCTGGGGCCAGCCAACCAGCTCTACCTAGGACCCAAGTTTGTATTTCAGCACTAGTGATAGAGCCCCAAGTCCCCAATTTCCCCTTTAAAGGGCAGTGCTAATAACATTATCTATAGTAATTGCAGCAGTTGAAATCTGTAACTAAAAGTTCCTATCATAATTACCAGCTCTTATTCAGCATTTTGTTGTGAGAAGTGCTGTACCTGTTGGCTTTGGGTTTTTATTTTTTGATGTTTTCTAACAAAGCCAGCCTCATTTCTCATAGTCCACGAGACTAGCGATGGCTTTGCCAACTTTCAATATAAATTACTCATTCAGAGGCAGTGGGAATGGTATTTTGAGGTTGGTAATTACTCTAAATTTTCATCCTCAGTGGCTGTTCCTGTGCAGATGCCAGTGTGAACGAAAAGCCTAACTGTATAAGTAGCTTCACTAAAGGCCAAATTAAAGCATGAGCATCAATGGCTGTAGGGTGAGATTTCAACACAGGAAACTGTTAAAACAGTGAAATGTGTGATAATTACAGCTCAAATATTACAAAACAAGAGCTCTTACTGCACAGAGTGTGTTATTCTGTTCAATATATTTTTAGGTTGATGCTTTCGAACTATGTGTAAGATCTTCTTTAGAATAGTATTCCAATAAGAGCAACATTGCATTAGCTTTTGAAAGACTTTCAGTTGAATATTGCACTTCTGAGTAACATGGGAGTAGTTCCTTTCCATGAATTTGGTCACAGATTGGAATATATCTCCTTCCTTCACTTCAGTAGTTCAATTATGTCAAATGTTATAGTGTAAGTGAAATGTTATAGTGATGGAAACTTTTGAGCGGTCTTGAAAATAAACTTAGGTTTCCAAGAAATGATATTAGTAAAAAGCATTTTAGCTGCAGAATACTTAATATTTAACCGTACTTTCCTTCCAAGAGGGCAATTCCCAAGAGGTCATCTGCCAAAACTGGATTATCTTCATAATTTACAAGTAATGTAGATTTTTAGGAAAGAGCAGGTTGGAGATGACGTTCTTGTTATTACAAAGGGCAATCTGATGTCTTCGTTACTCTTTCAAAGATTTGTCAGACGTTGTGACCTGCTTCTACACTTATTTTAAATTAATCAAATGGGCAACTTCAAGAAAACGAGAGCTGATGACCGTGGTTCATGAAGAGCAAATGACAAAAGCCTCTTTCATATTTCCTGTTTAAGTGTGCGTTTTCAGAGCTGTGTATTTTGAAGCACTGCAGTTGCCCACCCGGAACAGTTCAGCTGTAGGCAAGGTTTTAATAACTACAAGTTGGAAGACCTCTAAGAAAAACCTGTCTCACATAGTGCAGGCATTTTCCTCCTTTGTTTTGAACATTTTTCCTTTAATGAGTTTTGCCTCATTACATTTCATACCAGAAGTAACTTTTTATCCCTCCAGGCCAATGAAATGTTGTTCAGTGGAAGGAAGCTGACCGCGCAGGAAGCTTGTGCCAAAGGACTCGTGTCTCAAGTGTTTTGGCCGGGGACATTCACACAGGAAGTAATGGTTCGAATTAAGGAGCTTGTCACATGTAATTCAGTTGTAAGTTTCACTTATTTTCTTATGGGACACTTTTATAATTAGGGTAATAAAATAAATCTCATTATTTTTATACTACACTCTTTCTTAGAAAGTCAGTTTTCATGGAACAAGGGCCACAACTTTGGGTTACACTGCCTTTTAACACATTTCTATATATATATTTTTAAAGTGTCATTCTGACCTCTTCTCTATCACATACCAAACACTTTGTGTTTGATTACATTAAACAAAACTGTCTGGGACTTATGTGAGTATGAAGAGAAAGAGCCAGTAAATGGAAACTTTGACAACTTTGTTTTTTCACCCACCTCCTTAGTCTCAAACAGTCACACTGCTTTAGAGCCAGAAATCCTTTTTACTTGCATCTAAACATATCTTCACATTTAAGAAGCACTTCTTCAATATATAACTTCAAGTATCATATATGGTAGAAATATGGAATATATACAAATGTAGCAAAACCATAATCCTTGACATTGTGCTGAAATTGCCATTTACCTGTAATGCATAGGTCAAGGAACCTGTCTGTCAGAGTTGACTGCACCACTGGTACTGGCTAAAACTATAAAAATTGATATTTTTCTTAGGGGAAAACAAAGAAACAGTTTCAGTACAGCTCAACTGTTCCTTCATTAGAAAATTTGGAGTCTGAGTCAGATAAATAGTTTTTTAAATGAAAAAGAAGACTTTTGAGGTCTTTTAGTCTAGTTTAAATGCTGGTCTTTTAAGCTTCCAGGTTATTAGAGCATTCCTGGATAACAGTGTTTTGGATCAATTTCCCTAAACTACAATTTCTCTTGTCTATACTATAATGCCTATATATATATTTTATACATACACAAGTATGTACATGTGTGTGCACACTCATAAATGCCGTATTTAGGATTTTCATCATGTCCATATTTGTGTGCTTTGGTAATGCTGTATGACTCCATAAAAAAGGAACGGGGAAGGCATTATTTCCATGAATTGATATGCTTATATTTACTATCATCTTCACAATTTGCCAAAACCAACTCCATACATGTGCACGTTGCTGTACTGAAACACCTCTGTGGTTCTGCCCTAGGTACTGGAAGAATCCAAAGCTTTAGTACGTAATGTCATGAAGGTGGACTTGGAACAAGCAAATGAAAAGGAATGTGAAGTTTTGAAGAAAATCTGGGGCTCTGCACAAGGGATGGACTCGATGTTAAAATATCTGCAGAAGAAAATTGATGAGTTCTGATGAGATGCCCATTGACACTGGAATTGTACTCCTTGGACATCAGGGCAAGCAAATTATGCCCATTAAAAAAAGATCAGAAAACAAAAACAGCAGAAAAAAGAGATATAAACTCGCCCCTTGCTCAGCTTGGGAACAGGAGTAGACCCTCCTACCTTTTATTGTCAAGGGGGAGAAAAGTACTGTATCAATTTAAATTTGAACAAAACTTCTTCTCCCCAATTTTTTTAGATTATATATGTATATGCACAAACACACACGCGTGTGTGTGGGTGTGTATATTTATACACACACAAAATATCTTTTATATATATATATAAAATAATATGTGTGTGAGTGTGTATGTAGACACACACGCACGCAAGCTAAACATGATAGAGTGCACTACGAAACATCTCTTTTAATGCTCTAGTTTGTTATCTATGGCTAGTACTGTATCAAATAGAGAATGGATTAAAAAGTGACTGGTGTTGCATTATTTTCTGTGTGGCAGGGACGTCTGGAATAATGCTTTCTCTTTTTCCTTTTCTTTTTTTTTTTCTTTTATTAGAATTCAGAACTGAAACGGGTATTAGCCAGCCCTTACTTTCACTGCCCAACAAGTCAGTTGAGATAGATGGTGTTGCCTCAGAAAAAGGTTGAAATACCTCAAGTAAAGGAACATTGGAACATAATGGAAAATAAAATAAAAGGGTTGTTTTAAGAATTAAACCCCATCATGATTTAAAAAAAAAATACACATATCCCAGAAAAGAGAGTGTGCTCAGGATTAATGCTAAAAAAAACACTCTGTCCTTTTTGGGGGGAGGAATAGAGGGGAGGGAAGAAGAAGGGGGCAGGAAGAGATGTAGTTCTTACCCAGATGGCATGAAGAAACCACTGTCACTGAGAGTGAATAAGGGGGAAAGGGAGGGAAACTGAGGTGGGGGGAGGAAACAAAAAAAAAGAAAAAAAGAAAAAAGAAAAAAAAGCTTGTTTTGCAGTATTAGTGAATCACTGAATATCTTATGTATGAATATCCTAAGTTATAAGTTAGTTTTAGTGGGTTTTAAATAGTCTCTCTGAGTTTGATTTTTTTTTTTTTTTTTTAATAACTACGTAAGTGCTTCTGTTGCTGGCTGAGAATACTACTTTATATACAGTTTGGGTTTTGTTGGTGTTTTTTTTTTCCTTTTCCTATTTGCTGGTTTAATTGATATATTACACCAAAAATGCATTTTATGTTCATAAAAATTTAGGTTCACTTAGAATATATTATTTAATAAGTTAAAATTCTTTTGGCACACTATAAAGTACAAAAACTCCTTAAAAAAAAAAAACTACCTTATATTAGATGTTTAATGTTCTTTGTCTATGCTTTTTTATTATTTTAAATATACACTATATCTGGTATGGTGTAAAAGAGTGCCCTGTGTAAATAGACCTATTTTGCATTCCTTTCAGGAGTGGTTATTGATTCCTGACTACAGATATCTCTTATTACTTGGGTATCTGTGCTTGCAATCTTACTGAATGTATTATGAAGAATGAAAAAGAAATCAAACCTTATTTTTGTACAGTTTTGAAGTTTTTACTTGGAACTGACCCACCTCCCCTTCCCAGTGGAAAGCTGTACAGTGTGTAAATCTGCCTTTACCTTGGATTGGTACAGTATTTTTGCATCTGTGGGACCTACTTTTTTGTTCTAGTAGTTTGAACTATATATAAACTGTACAATCTGTAAAGTTTTTATAGAATAAATATTCAGCTGTGAAAACTGGTTAAATAAAACTAATATTTCTTAACACATTTTAAATGTGCTTCTCATACAGTTGTCTTTTTCAAAGGCATTTCTGTTTTAAAGGTAAGAGAGTCACTTGAATTTGTAAATTGAAGATGAGAAGATCATGCTAATGCTTTATCCTCTTGAATTTCTTTAGGCTCACAGCAATTTCCTTCATTAAAATATGAAAATTATTGTTATAAATTATATAGATACTTGTTCTCTTAAGGAAGGCAGACGAGGTAAGAAGAGGTACTTTTTATCATCCCACTCTTAATTATTTTGTTTACAATTACAAAATAATATTTGGTAAATGTTACCATTTCCTTAGAACTCTTGGAAAAACAACCTATTTTGTGGTATACAACAAAAGGAGAATTCATACTAGAATCTGATCATAGTAAAAGGGAGCAAGACCTTACCTTTTACTTGTTAAAATCTTTCAGAGTTTCACTCAAGTTTCTATTAAGTTCCATTTTCTGTCCCTTGTAAAAGAAGCAAGTCAGGATAAAGAGCATTTGTTATAGCTCTAGGATGCTCTGCTGTCCTTAGCAGGAAAATTTCACTGTGACAGAGGATCTAAACTAGAGATTTTTAAACAAATTAAATCAATTCAAGGTGAAAGCAGTGCAGTGGAAAATGATGCCCTTTGCTTCATTTCTTTGTCACCGTCAGTCTGCTACAATGCCTACAGTTTGCAGAGCAGGATGTAAATAAGTTGGTGGCCTGCAGCTCAATCTGCTGCAGCTGCTTTAGCCTCTGCTGACTGACTCCACCAGCCATGGAAGGTTGTGGCTGGGGAGGCAGCCTGACCAGCGCTACTTTGGAGGAAGCTGCATTGGAATCAGCCCTTCACGGGCCCAGCGCTACTTTGAGATGTGTTTTCTATTCTGATTCCAAGGCGGAGGTGTATCTCTCTCTGACAATCTACATCTCCTTTTAAAAGTGCCAGTGTCGTGCAATAGCAAATTCTCACTTGCCAGTCACATGGACCTGCACTGCACATAGGCCATGAAGTAGCTTTCCCACAAGGAGATCCATCACTTTAGAGGCTGTTCCTGTACACAAGTAAGATGACTTCTTTTCTCTTGGTCAGGAAACAGTAGTATTAGAGAGCTACAGGTTGAATGCTTGTGCAGTGGGTTGAAAGCCACATGTGTGCACGCAAGCACTCCACACGCTCGGTTGTTAGTGTGAGCAAAGAGAGAAAGCAGAGCTAGGTAAGTCCCAGCTCTAGGCAAGGTAAGTTTGCGTCTCAGCTGTATGTGAGTTAGCCTTCCAGAAAAAAGTATTTTTGAATAAGCTAAAGATGTGAACTTATCTCTAGATCTTTCCTTGCTCCATATTTGCCTAAAACTAGGTTTTCAAAACATTTCCTACACTGAGTTCTTCACTGGATTTCTGATAGTGCTAGAAAAATCCTGTTTTGTACTTCAGGAGTTGATCCTGTTAATCATTCTGCAAAGACAACTCGGGAAATTACATCATTTTAGGTAGGAGCCATTGCTTCGAATAGGTTTCAAAACAAACTAATCCTACCCCCTAACTACATAACTTTACATTTGTAAATGAACTAATTTACCCAAACAGTGCACACAATAGGTCTGCCAACACCTAACTTCAGGAAGGCAGCAGCGAGCAACCACTTCTGATTGAACAGCTGGGAGACCTATTCTTCAGTAACTGGGGCCAACTACCTACCTGGGTTGGCTGCAGCAGAGGCGGTCACGCTCACCAGGGCTGTGACCCGGTGCCCGAGGGGCACAGGAGGGAGGGGGGGGTCTCTGGGCCAAGTCAGTTCCCTGGCTTTCCACGCTGCGGAGCTGGCAGCAGCTGGCAGTGCTACAGGCAAAGCCAAAGGAGTACCTTTAAATCAGGCATCCTGTGAGTGCTGTTGTACAGAAAAGGACACAAAAGTGAACTTCCCAAGACATGACAGCCTTGATATGGCACATGGTCAGATCCGTACATCCCCTCGATTCTCTCTAATAGCTACTTCAACCTCCACCTTTTTCTTATTTTTAAGGAAAATGACTGGCAGATGCGTTATGCACCAGACCTGCACCACTGACCAAAACCACCCCACCAAAGCAGTGCTGTAATTACCCTTGGTGGGGGGGCGGGGGG
>PTEX01000197.1:762274-799102 GCA_003342815.1 Eudromia elegans
AGGACATGCTATTGCAGTTCTTTTGGGCCTCCTCACCTCTCTCAAATAGGGAAAAATAAAAGCTTAAATAAGGAGCTCTGGAAACGACTAAGATCTAGCCCCTAACTAATTGCAGGAGCTACAGGAGGAAATAGAGGGATAGCAGTTAACTCTCCCTCATTCATCTCAGCCTGCACTAGAAGGGAGATTCAGGAGCTCAAAGTGGGCATACACACCTGTTCAATATGGCAGTGTGCAGTGTACTACCAGGAGCTAAGCCTAAGCTCATACAGACTGAACACAAGTATTTGCATTACTTTTCTGACCATCTAATCATAGTTACCACAAGATCTCTAGATAGGGTTGCAGTATTACGAGGCTCTACCACACTATTTAACCCTAACACCTTTAGCTGCATGGTACCAATCAAACAGACAGACCTGTAGCCAGTGACTCACGAGCATCAGGGAAACTCATAGGCATAGGCATCATCCTTTTCCTGTCTGCTAAAAACATGAAAAATATGTTCCTTCAAGGACAAATAGGACTGCAAAACCTGCTCTGAGCAAAATCTTACCTTTTCGGAGCCTCAAATGTTACTTCAATTTCAGCAAGTCCATTTTTTTTTTCCCCCCTCCAAGAGCTGCCTTAGGCTGAAGAGCAACACCGTGAGCTGGCAGTCCTACTGAAACGTAACTCCATGGGCTAATTGCCAAGGCACTGTACAGCATGAGCCTGTAAGTCCAATTTAACACATAGTTACTATGTCCTCTGGATATAACTTAGTAAACACACACTATTGGACAAGTACTTAACTCTGCAGGGGGAGAAGCCAATTCTTAATGCCTTAATAAAAGAGCATTTCCCACATACTGTTTCCCAAGACTCATTCATTATAACCCTCTATGACAAAACACTGTGATTACCAAACAAAACCCAGAATATATTCAAAGTCCTCCTTGGCTTCTCTGCTCCCCTTATTAATTAAATTTTCACTAAATTCCCTGTCCCATCTGTCTCACAGGGAGACTGAGCACACACTGTGGCCTCCTTCCAAGTGCCCCGTGGATGTGCCAGGCAAACGGGCTGCCACGGGCAGCAGCCTCCAGGAGATGCAGGGGCTGCTCTTTGGGTCTCTCATGCTTTGCAAACCCACTGAGCTCCTCAGTTCCGCCTGGGTTCATTAGCTGTCTCTCAGCTCCACCAGTTGGACTGCACAGCAGGAATGGTGGGGGTTGAAGCTGGAAATCTGATAATTTTGCTGTGAAAATTTTACTTTGGAAACAAGTTAAAAGCCCATACATCCAAGGTAAGGGGGAAAACAAAAAATTCTAAAGCCAGGTTTCAATACTAATTTTCTGAAGTAAAATAAACCACAACAGACAGCTCAATTAAGTAATCCAGGGCATTTTTTTTTCTGTCTACTTCAACTCAAAAGAACAAATTTATTTCTCCCATTAGTCTGCCTCATCATCAAATTATGTCCAGACAAGAAGACCTTTGTAAAATATTAGTCCAAATGATGTAAAGAAGGAAATTTGGATACCTTATATAGCTCCAATCTGAAAAAAAAAAAAAAAAAAAACCAAAAAAAACAAAAAAAACCCAAACGAATTGAAATCCCTTGAGCTTCTGACAGGTTTTGGCACAAAAAGTCATATAAGCAAGCTGCTAAACTTGATTCTTAAAAAGGTCTAACCTTGAGACCTACAGCTGAGGTTCTCCTATACTGGATACAACCTTGTAACAGCACTACAGTGTCCAGCATCCAGGTGAAGGTGTAAGATGTTCACTCAAGTCTTGAAATCCCAGTATGTGCAAGTAACTAAGGAAAAGTGGTTGAGGTATCCAAACCACAGTCACCAAGCCTTGAGCAACTACCGTGATCCTACATAGTGAGAGAAAAATTGCATAGTTGAAGTTATTACAGGCTGATCACTCGCAGGAAGAAAACAATGTAAAATAAAAAACCCCAAACAACAAGAGCAAGAATGCAGCTGTAATGTTATTACCTGGCTTGAAGGCAGACTTTTTTAAGTCAAGGAACTCTGAATATCCTACAATGCACAACAAGGTCCTGCCGCTGCAAACTACTGACCAAGGAAACAACCATTTTAGAAACACATATTAAAGACAGAATTATCAACACGCAGGAGTCTGCGCTCTTGAGAGGTCTCTGGAGTAAGAGCCCAATGTCCTCCCATCACAACAGATCACTGAGAGAACTAAGCTGATCATCACAACTCCTGTTCTCCTCTGAAAAGCACAGGTTACTCAAATAATTCAAAACATGTTGTCACTACACTGGATTAAAGGTAGCCGCCCTGTATTTTAGTTAAAATATGGCACCTAGCATAGATGAAGGTAGCAAAGGGATTTTTCACAGATATAAGATTAATCACTAGCTGGTTGAAAATGTATAGATTTCAAATAATAAATAAAAAAGTGACACTTATGCACTCAAACTCCACTAATGAGTTGTCTCAAAATCTGAAGTGAGTTTTTTCTAGAAATCTATGGTTGGCCTACATTAAAATGTCATTCAGCTTCCTAGTAGAGGTACTATCACTGACCTGCAGCATGTTCTGTCTTTGACATTCTTAGCACTCCTCCAAGTCCATACACATGAAGAGCACGAGCCCTACTGGCAAGGACCCATCTTGTCAAATCTGTTATCAGCAAAGACACAGCAGCCCAGCAGTGCAAGGCACAGTTAAGTCAGATTTTCTTTCTTAGACCATGACCTCATCACAAAATGAAGCCATTTGTGTGGACAAAGGAAAACTGGAACATCTGAAACAGACTCTATACCTAATTCACAAAGGGTTACACTGCTCCCATTCAAGAAAGACAGCTGAAATTAACAGCCTTTCGCATCTGTATGTGCTGCCACATACAAGAGAAGCTCTGCTTGAACTGTGCAAAGGCAGCTGTCCACTGCGCATGGACTGCTGCCACTCGGGTCTGCAAATCACTGATGATAAAACAGCAAAGTACAACTTTGCTAAGATTACAGACTTACACAATTTCCCCCACTAGATTACTGCACTATTCCCAACCTCCTCAAGATGCTTAGGATGGAAGCCATGACCCCGACTCACACCAGTAACACGAGACTGCTCTGTCCAATACATTCTCCCTGACAGCCAAGGCCCTGCTGCTGCAGTCCTCGTACACACATCTGACTGAAGCAGCAAAACAAGGCAGATACATTGAAAGGGCTGGAAGAGAGTCTAGGAGACTGACAGCAGCAGGGGTTAATTTCCTTGGAGACTGTGAGACCAAGGGGAACAGAGCAGTGAAACAACCCTGGGGCCTGAGGGCCCCCCAGCTGTGGGCACCCCACAGTGCCTGCAGCCCAGAGGCTGCTGGGTGGTTGCTTTTTGAACACGTTTTGTTACCGAGTGCCAAAGCACCACTGGAGGATGGGCTTCGTTACCTCTTTTCTGTTCATGTTCACTGCTAGCACAGAGGAAGTGTCATTAGAAATGGTGGGGCCATAAATGAGGAGGAGTGTAAATATGAAAGCATTGCAGTCTTTAAGATGCTTACTTAGAAAATTTGTGTTAAACAATAAAAATATTGACCGTTAAAGCTCACTAAGACTTCGCTTTGTAGCCTGGGGAGCTTCTCACATCTTCCTTGCAGCTGTTTCTGTGGAAGCTGAAGAGCAATGTCACCTATAGTCTCCCCAAAATCATATTCACCACCTAGTTTTAACACATTCATTTTTCTTAATGGTCATTTTGTATTACTAGAGAACTAGCAGCCCCCCAGGGTTCAGTTCTTCTGTTTCTCCTTGGGCTTTTTAAATTAATTTGTTCATTTTTCCAGTCCTTAATGCCACGTACTCAGAATCACATTAAGTCACAGTTTTATCCAATTTTCCTCTTTTTCTAAAAAAGACCAATTTCTCTCCTACCATTATGTCAGCATGCCTCTTTTAAGTACCATGGAGTGGCATCCAATTCATAGTAGTGTACAAGAACATCTGGAGCACAGTTCAACTTTTTGGTTGCTTTCTAACAACAGAGCACACCAGGTCTAGGCTCTCACTGTCTGTGCTGCTCCCCTCCCTGCACCCCCACCTCAGTACTTCATTTATTCTTCTGATTTCTGCCAAGGTGAGTTTTCAGTTTACTCAGATCCCTAGCTCTTTTTTCCTATTCTATAGTTACCTCCTCCTTTTCCTCATAAACATTATCAGACTTGAGTAATTCAGTCTTTTTCATACCAGCCATGTATTTACAAAAAGGACAATAGTTTATTTTCCTTTTTCTCCCCTCACTGAGACCTGGCACCCCACAATGCTCAGTCCTTGTGTGTTTGCACATCATCTGGGAAAAGCTACATTTCACAGGGACATACGGGTTAAAAAATATGAGGCTTATTTTGGCTCTGCTGTGACTTTGACTTGTAGCAGCCAACTTGCCTCTTTCAAATGTCATTTTTCAACAAAACCCACAGGCTTTAATTCATTCCAAAACTACATGCAGATGAGGAGGCTCCAGCCAGCTCTCACTTGCCATGCAGCCAACAGCTCTGCCTTTGCCTTCAAAAACCTCATGACAGGCTAATTAATTTAATAGTCCAGACTTCTCTTTGGTTGGTTTCCAATCCCTTCCAGAAAAGCTTCCTTCCCCTTGCTCTTTACAGTACCTTAAAGCTGGTTTTCACACTCTGAAAACATTATTGTTCTTGACAATCAGTCTCAAAATTTTCCATATACCAACAAGGCAAGCCAGATGCCTTTGGGAGAGAAGAAGAAAAAATAAGGATTGACAGATCCCTTTGGTACCTCCCCATTACCTCCAAAAATGGTCAACAGGATGGTTCAACATTATTCTGCTGGCACTAAAACTCTTAGCTCCAGGGACACAAGACAACAGGCTACATATCTAAACAAAACCATGAGTAAAGGCCAAACCTTCTGAACCTTGTCTAAGAAGAGCCAACCAAATTTAAGAGTCTTGGCTTGGGTAAAACACTGCAGTGTATTTTTCTCTTCTCTGTTATCCTTTTTCTAACAACAGGATCTACAGCACAACTTTACAGCTTCCCCTGAGGGAGGTCTTTGTTTTGCTTTGTTTTTAAGCTCAGAAGCATTGCAAGGCAGAGACCACCTCTCATGTATTACTACCGCACTTACCTCCAAGTGCCAGTTGCCTCCTAGCAACATTGTGTCATTAACTAGGATAGTTTAGAACTCTGGCAAAGTTAAAAAGCACTTTCATTCTCAGTTTTCACTCTTCTCGCTGAAATATTCTATTGAGTGCATTTTCATTGCAAACATCCTAGAAGTTTATGTGTAAAGGTTTTAGGTAGCCAGAAACAAGGTTATACCCTTTGTAGTAAAACTGACTAGTAAATTCCAAACTACAGATGTGATGAAACAGCTTAGGGTGAGGGAGTTAAACACTAGAAAACGTGTGCTTGAGACATCAGAAATCACTTTATATAAAAATCAGTGTTTACAAATATATACATATACTCCACAAGAAGGTGGCTACTTATTTCTACTTCTAAATGGAAATATGGTTCATTAAAACATCTGACTCAGTGCCATCTCCACCACATACACAGTGTTACACAGAAGAGCTCAGTGCTCATAAGAAGAGAGTAGACCAATGCCACTATAACTGGACCATTTAGTTAATGAGCTCATCCACAACAGTGTTCGCTCACAGAAGAGGTGCATATGCGAGTAGTTCAATAAAAAATTAGAAATACCTTTTGGAGGCTTTTACCAAGGGGACTTTTTTTTTTTCTTCCTTGGCTTCATGCAAGGGCAAGAAGCCAATAGAGTTTGCTAGTGCTGATCAGCTTCTAAATTTCTGTGCAGCCTCTGGGATTCACAGGTCTCCTCTTGCAGTAGCACAGTATCTCATCATCTTGCATCACAGCTTACTGTGCATTTGGCAGAGTAAGCTACTTGCTTATTAGGGTGAAAACATGTTCTTTTAGCGAATTCGGGACACTGTGAAAGATTTGGGGAATTCTAGATATACCTGGAACTAGCCATGTTGGGATGTTCTGTCCTCCTCCATTCACCTGACTCCTACTTAGTTTGGATATAGAAGTGTATCAGAGACTCAAATGAGTTTTCAAATACTGCATCTTTTTGCTCACATCTAAAAGATTTTATATCAAGACAAAATTTCTAATGTTTAATCTCAGTCCAAGACCAGTGTCTAAGTTATTCTGATTTCCTTCTTTAATCACTTTTTTTTTTTTTTTAATATATTCAGAAGGAAAGAGCAGGCCCACAGCCATTTTTAAATAGTAATAGCTGGTATACATAATCCCTTTTTAAAACCCGGGGTGTTTTTACTGTGCCTGCCTAATCTGAAAGGACAGGAAGCTATGATGTTTCAGACAAAGAGTTAAGGAGGAGAGGAGAGTTCCCAGGGCTGAAGACTTTGTGTCGATGGTTGCCAGATGGCTCTTTGCAAAAGACAGGCCAAGTGGCACTCACGCTCTAACTGCCCTGGAAGCGAGTCCTGCTGGCTCCCCTGCCCAGGCCATGGTGGTTGCTGGTAGAGGGCAGGGCCAGGCTGGGTGCCACACTTGAGTGACTGAGCAGGTCCCCCTCCTCCTGCAAACCCACTTCCCTGCCCCATTTCTCAGGTTCCACACATAGAAGAATTTCAGAGGCAATGCCAACAAAAGCCAGGGCTACTTGCACCTTCTGAAGCAACCCAGTACTGGAGTAAGAAAGAAGTAGCTGCCTCAGACTATGAAGTACAGAAACAGTTTTGGATGGAACAGGCCTACCTTCTGCCAAGCCTGAAGGAAAACATTCTTCACAGCTCCTCTACCTTGAGATCCTCAGCACTAAGCCATGCATTAAAGGAGGAAGAAGGAGAGAAAGTCTGGATTTAAAAGCATCCAATGCGCTTGAACCTTAACAGCAACTCCATTTTCAAGCCCTAGGGAAGAAGCACCAGCATAGCTTGTCATTCACAAAGGCAACACATCTATAGAATAACAGACGTTTCCACCAGCCAACCAATGTCAGTAAGGACTTCTCAATGGAGCGTGTGCTCTTTTACATGGACATGCCATAGCCACGCTCCAAGCTCCCACTTCTATAGGAGCTATACAGAGAGATTCCCATGGCCTGCAGTGCCTTGGGGACTTGTCAGGAAACTACAGGAATGCTGCGTTATTTAGAAAGGCATTCACTTCTTTTCAAGAGATGGCAAGGCATAAAGGAGAAGGGTTTCTATACAAAGTAAAATAAGTGAGGTTGGGTTGAAGGCCCTTTGGAAGTCTTATCTTAAAAATTTCCTTAAAGTTTGCTCAATCCCTGCTGAAGCTTGCCCCTCCACATTTCTACATGAGGCATGAAGCTTTGACCTCACTCATTTAATTTTAAGTTCTGTGATACGTTATAGGGAGTAGTGCTTAGGGAAGAGCAAAGGGAGATTGGCAGGAAGAAGTTCAGGAAAATGAAAGAAAAAACTCTCTCTCAGATTCATTGAGGCACCACGGGACCAAACGATTATCCTACTGATCCTGCAAAGTTTAAGGAGTTTCTATTAACTGAGATTCAAAACTTGGCTCCTAATATTCAGGTATTATCCCTCAAACAAAGCACATTAACTTGTGTCTCAACCACAGAGAACTACCATACTTATAATGAAAACCATGATTATGAGCGTTCTGACAAAACAACAGGGGAATTTAGTCATGTCTCTCTACTCAATTGCTAGGGAAGTTCTACAGCTAAAAGTCTCAGCCTTCTCTTGGTGAGGAGAGGACAATGACTCTTGTTGCACAGTGATATATTCCAGGCAATTACAAGAGCCTCAGCCCTCAAAGCCGCATTCTGAGCATGACTGGAACATAAATAGATTAGCAACTGCTAAGGATGGCTCTCCTCTGGATTTGGAAAGAATGTTCCCACTTTGCTTTTGTAGCCTTTAATGCTGCCCATCTATTCTTTCAACAAGAAATGCCATTTAACATTTTTACGAATATCCTAAACGCTTCTCATCACCCTTAGTTACCCTTCTTCCCCGTTTTCTCCACTGCTGCTGACTAAAAGGAGTCATGTTTTCCAGCACGGTCTTGCCGTAAGAAGAGTCAACCCCCTGCCGCCTCTCCCAGCTACATCCCTCCCCATCCTCCCTCTCCATCCTCCCCAGGCAGAGGCCTGACAGGACCTACCCCACCCCAGAGCCGTTGCTGATCAGCAGCCTGCAGAGTAGAACGCACGTGCCAAGAGCTGATTTTAGGCTCTAAAATTATTTCTGCATACATTGAATGATAACCTATAGCTATCTCAAAGGGCTTTGCAAAGCAAGTTGCATCACTAAGTCTGTCCTATTAACTGAGAAAGGGTCACAATAACACAGAGCCACAAAGTTATTTGTACAAGACCACCCAGCAACTTGTTAAAAAGTACATAGGGCTCTCCCCTCTCAGTCCTTTAGGGCTGATTCTCTACTTAAGAGAATCAGTCGTCAACCCCCTCCCCCCCAAAAAAAACACCAAAACAAAACAAAACAAAAAATCCCAACACTCCTACAACAAAAAACATTCCTATAGATGTTTAAGGGGAGGAACAGCAATTCCATGCAGCTCAGGCTGTGCGTCCATGATATTTAATACTAGGTCTATGAGTTACCACATGCCAAAGAGAGTACAAAAGTGATTTCATTGAGACCCAGAACATACAACTGCATTTCTGTCACAGCAGTCAAAACCACATGACGTGGCATTTAGGATGACTATGGGAAGACAAATAATACCCAAGCTGTTATAAAGCTCACAAAAATGTTTTAGCATATTTGAGTAAGTTTGTGTCTGTTCTGACATCAGCAGCTCTGAGGTTGCCTTATTCAACTGAACAACAGGCTCAAGAACCACCACATAACTGCATGGTTCTGGGCCTCCCCTGCAAAGGCAAGCTTCAGTAAGAAGGAACCATTGCTCCATGAAGCACCATAAATCTGTGCTGGCCCAATGCCAGCATGGTTCCCAGCTCAGTAAGGCTGTTGCTCCAGTGTCAAACTTGAGAACTGAACTATATGAACTTCTGAAAATTGCACAGCGTAACACAGTGTTAACCTTCCTTACAGCCTTAAAGTATATTCTTTTAAAAGCACATACTTGTACTTGGTAGTACCAAAGTAAGGTACGGTGACCAAGAAGATGAGAAATCTCCATCTTTAGGATAAATCAATAAACATGATTTTTTTCACCTGCAACTGCATAATAAAAAATAACCCCCTTGTTTCCTCTGCCATGTTACTAAAATAAAATTTGGCTAGCTAGTATCTAGCTAGCCAATCTAGTTACTAAATTAAAATTTGGCTAGCTAGTATCAAGCATCTGACCTGATATTAACAACAATAATAATAATATTGATTATGATCTATATCTGAGAGTGGGTGAGATGTTTAGAGCTCTAATGGGCAAAACAACATAAACCACTGCTTAGGATATTCTTCAATTGCCTACACGAGACACACTCATGTTCAAATAACTGAAGTCTTCTTAATTGTTCTAAGCTAGGTAATTGTTCAAAGCTAGGTAAAAGAAATCTGACATAGCCAAGGCACTCAACTCTCTGGAAGCTAAAAAACAGTGCGTTTTGCTCTCCCTTTTTGCTCCTGCATATGGCTGAATTAAAACAAATATGATGATCTATAAAGAATTGCTTCGATTTACTAGATACTTCTGAAATTCTTAGTAATATTTAAAAGATTATGTAATAACTCACTAATTGAATTGTTCCCTGATTTTACCCTTTACGATCTAATTCTGTGTAGAAAAATGATTAAAACACTTCAAGTATGTTCAAATACAGCTACCACAGAAAAAAATGGCAAAGATGGTGCCACTGGTGCATATAAATATTTAATTAGTGGCATCATAGGACTATTATCAATGAACTAGAGCACTGGACAAACTATAACGAGGTTTCTCTCTAATCCCAAACCAGACACCAACTTGCTATGTGGCTTGCAGATGATCATGGAGGTAAATAATTCCTCTAAAACATCATTCTCCCTTCTGTTCACTTTACATATTTTTCAGGATTTTTTTTTTAATAGCAGGAATTCTCTATATGTATAAAATCCCACACAAGCTCTGCAGCCTTGAGTGAGTAGTCTGGGTGCTCTGAAATATTCTGAGAAACGTTACAGCTACGCCAGTACGAGGCAGCCTATAGCAGGAGAAAATAAAAGCATGTAAATTATTTCAGACAAAATCACTGTCACCAATCCCTGCTCAAATTCACTCCTATGATATCTATGCAATTCCTGGGCCAATAAACTATGAATCTGTTTTTGTTGATCTGTTTTTAGAGATATCAACTTAGTAGCTTGGCTAGCCTCTCCAAAATGGTTATTTTCCTTGCAAACCACAGCATTCTGCAGCCGAAAGAAAGCTCATGCTTCTGCCATTAAACTCCATCACCTCTCTTCTAAGTGGCGTTAATTCAGCACCCATTTTCGTCACTTCTGCATTCCCCAAATTTAAGTCATGCCAAATCTCACCACTTTCTCTCTACCACTCACTGCTACTGTCAGTTAGACAACCTTTGACTCTTCAGAGAGGTTCCTCACTGAGCATTTGCAAAGGCTAAATTAAAAAGCAAATATACCCTATTTAGAATGACTTTGCAAAACACACACCATCCAACCACCTCAGTTTTTATCTACTTGTTATCACCAGGAAAGCCTGCTTTCTATTTGTTCCCCAACCCCTAGTTTCTGAATACATATAACCACTAACTCAAATACAGGACTGGAAGGAAGTACATAGCTCATTCCAATGCCCCCCAGTAAACTCCTAGTAAAATTCCCTTTCCTCCCCTCACATGAGAAGGCGGCAGGCACGGCTCTGCAGAAGGGCAGAGGTCAAAGCAGAGCAGCAACTCCCTAGCTCTCAAGAGTCTTATCACTGTGTCCACATACCAGGTCAATAAAAACCTCTGCTCCTCATGGAACCAGCCTGCTCCAGGCTGGAAGACATAGGAGTGCCTTCCTATTCAAACATTTGGGTCTCCTTCCCCATATTAGATAAAACACTCCCCAGAGGCCTAACTTCTTCATAAGCACTCAGTCCTTTGATCTCAAGCAGCTGGTGTACAGCAGCTCTCCATACATTTAAAGATCTCAAGGACCTTTCACATTTTCTTTTCCTTCCTCACAGACAAAAAGGGTGAGAATATCATTTGCCATTTATCATTCATGTGCAAAGGATGGTTATTGCCTCCTCTACCCTGCCCGACTCTTCCTTGAATTACTGCTCAGCTGGTCCATCCCCAGCCCTCTCCTGTATCCATTCCCCAAAGTACATGAGCAATGACTTTCCAGCCTGGGGAGTCTTCCGAGAAAGACACACATCCTCTGCGTAGCATTCAGCTGTCCATGCACACAGTGTGAAGAGGCTGCTGGCCCCCAGCCACCTCTGCTGGGGTCACAGCAATCTGTAGGAGGCCAATTCCAACCCCAGCAAGGCCCAGTAAGCACAGAAAGCTCTACCTTATGAGGGGCAGGTAACCCCTGGGACCCTCTCTCACATGCTCTCACAGAGTTTAAGTGTTGACTAACAGCAGTGACTAGTAAGAGGGCAAGATTTTTGATAACTCCTAAAGCCTTAAAGAAAACAATCAAAACAAGAACCAGTAAAAATACTTAGCAACTCGAACTTAAGCTCCAGAATTCAGGGCTAGTAAGGTTTTTCTAGCCCTTCTTTAGTTGCAGAATCCATCCAAATATCCACCCAAAGAAAACTATGGAATCCAGGAAACAGTGTGCCCAAACAACTCTGCTACTGCACTGAGCTTTGATAAGTACTTATACAGTCCTTCACTTACATACATAGGAGGCAGAAGAAACTCTTGACCAATCTGATGAGATACGAGAAGACTCATCTCAATAGTCACAAGCCAAAGAGGGCCAAGAGAGCTTAAATATCTGCTGCTGAGTTTTTCTTTCCAGAGTCTTCTCAATGAGATTATCACATTGTATCCACTCACACTTCTGCAATAGCTACTCAATGATCCTCAAGTGCTCTGTAACTGGATCCCTGTTAGAAAACTCATTTCACCCGGTCATACTGCAGTGCTCAAGAGCAAAAGCAGCTGTGCTTCTACGCCGGGAGTATGATGAAGCATATGCATAAAACTTTAGGGCTTTCTCTCAGTTAACAGTGGGAAAAACACCACTGATTTAAGATTTTTAGTCTTGGAAGGGTTTCTTTTTTTTGAAAAAAACAAAAAAAACCCCAAAAACCAGCACCGTGCATTACACTTTTCAGTTATGTGGGTGTATCATGGTGGTAAAATCTGCCTTTTTTTAAAATCAATTTTCAAAACAAGTGAATATTTCTGTTTTTGCTTAAAGAGTGAAAAAAAAGTTCTATTAGAACATGCCAAAAAGATGACAACGTCCACTGCAGCAACAAAAAACACCTTCTATTATCCAACTCTGCACAAAAACTTAGAAGATGTAGATTTTAAACATTTTAACTTTTATTATTATTATTTTGCTGCAGGTTTAATTTCAAGGAAAAGCCAAGCTTTTAAGAGACTTCCTAATCAAGAGGGAAAAAGGAAAATACATCTGCTCACCAAAATCTCTTTTATAAAAGTTGAAATGTGGCATAATCTCTCACTATTTTCAATGTAGACATTAGCTAGCAACTGAAGCAATTTGCACTGATGCAGAGTAATGAAACAGAGTAATGTGAGTAATGTGTGAGCTACCCACGTTAAATATTTTTAGTCAAGGGTTAAGCCAAAAATTTTCCAAATCTTTTCCTCTGCTCAATTTGTGATCTTGTGTGTGACTGCAGATCTGCATGCATGACAATATGTCACTTTCAATAACTCATTATGAACCCGATGTCATATAGTTTGAAAGATACAGGTTTGAATAATGTAATTATTTAGAAAACTGTTTGTTGGTTTGTCAGAATTGAATGCCTCTGACACATAACCGAATTTAAGCACAAGGGATTATGTTTAACGGAAGTGCATGACAAACAAAATACCATGCTAAATCGTGGAGGGTGATTCTCCTCACTTAATAGAAGCAATAACTAACTTCCTTCTTTCAAAGGGCACTTTCATCTTCTGTGCTGCTTATTTTGATGGTGAACTTTAGTGTTTCCTCTACAGCTGCTACACCCAAAATTCTGCTGATCTCTTCACCTACCAAGCGGACTCTTTCTACTGTAGTGCTGCATTGGGACTTTAATGATACGTACCCTTTCATGATACATACCCTCTCTACAAAAATAGTTCCATGGATCTCAGCAGGGGTTAAACTGATTTCTTTAAAACTGCCTCTGCCCTTAGGAATTCTTAGCTCCATGAGTAGTCCTGCAAGCAAGAATCACAAGTTGCTTTTAGAAGTTGAGATTTGGGGTGTATGTGTTTGTGTGTCTACGGTGTTTAAAAAGTGATGAAGAGTCCTTTATATTATTGTTAAAAAACAGTTTCTTCATGGTAATAATGATCTACAAAAACAAAGGAGGTCTGTCACCTTTGCTTTTTCCATGATCAAGAGGTGCTCTACCTACTCTTATATACCTCCCCGTACTTCCAGGTAGGCTGAAATATCTTAAACATGACTTTGAAGTTTTTATGGATATTTAAAGCACAAAAACATTAAGTCATCATATGAGTTTTTCTCAACAGGCAATTCAGTGAACAATCTGGAAACATTACTTTCAAATTCTAAAGTGACACCTGAATAAAAAGAAATACCACCTACAATCAACTACCAAGAATTTAAACTTTAAAACAAACAAACAAACAAAAAACCAAACAAACAAAGAAACTTAGAGCTGAAACTGCAGTCTTTCACAGGACACTGTATGACCGTTGAGAAAAACAAACAAACAAACCCCATTTATTTCCTTATTGGTCACCTTTAAAAATCAGTAAATAATGGGAGAAAAAAACCCACATATACATCCACTTAAAACTTATTATCCAAATATTTTTTATAAAGAGTATCTTATTAGGCTTCTATACAATAACATGGAATTATTAGAATGATATTTTGTTGACAGAGCTTCACGGAGGACAATCATCATTCGTTCCTACAGCCATCTGAAGCCAATAGTCCAGGTTTCTAAAAACAACAAAGTTGTACAAATTTTCTCCTCCTTTGTGAAAACCATGTTCACTTTCCCTCCAGGAAACAGGGCTGTCTGCAAAACCGTGCACGGTCAAGGTCAGCCAAGGTGCCAGTTTTGGTTCATCAAAATAGCAGCTGCAAGATAGAAAACAGGTTAATAACTATATCAAAATAAAGAGCATGTTCAACAAAGCAGAAAACCGAAGACACCATCACCTAGTTAAAGTCTTTAATTAAGGGAGTTAAAAGATTTACACTGTGGAAGATGTCTACTAAAGCCATTCCACACTTTATATTTTTGGCCAGTAATGCATCTAGTATTGAAGAACTCTGAACTGCAGTACTTTAGAAGAAACAACTGAAAAGGTGATGTTCCTCAACAGATGCTCCAGGATTAATACAGAGTAAGAATATTTGTAAAGATAAAGTATTAACTGGCTGATATACTTTAAATAATTTTACCATGCTTTAGTACATAATAAACAAATTGAAAAGAAAATAGTCTAGCAGGAGATATTAGCAAATGAAGCACAATTGACTCTAGCAGGAATACCGCTAATATTTTTTGACAAGTAAAACGGCAAGTTTTAGCTTCCTTACATACAGAGCCAGGAATTTGCTGCCTGTGGAGCAGCATGAATGTACAGCATAGGTAGATATCATTATGATCTACAATACACCAAGTACCAGGTAGTTAGATAACCATTTGGAACCAAGATACAGAGCACTGAACAGGGTGAACAGGGTTACATCACTTGACGCAAAAAAACCCCACCATTATAAATTATCACAACACTGAAGCAACCATGCAAAAGGCTTTTGGATACCATGAAGAATTTTGATCATACCGCTCATCAAAAATTAAAAGTAAATCAAATGGATTTCAGGGTGCCTGATTTTCATGGACAACAGAAATTTGAAAGATGTGTAAGTGCAGTGAAGTCACCGGTTCTTAGAAATTAAGATAAAAGTAAAGTCAATATTAGCATACAGGGCAGGCGTTCTCAAATTTGATGTATCCAAAATTATTTATATCTTTTTATACCATTGCTAAGCTTCCTATTTGTTTCCTAAGTTAAAAGTGTCATCATTTTGTGTATTTAATTTGTTGCTTACCTCCAACAGCACTACTGAAAATTAAGTAGTTGAATGCAATTCTGAGAAGTAAATATTTTATAAAATGTATACATTTTAAAATCATGTACTCCATTAAATCTTACCAAAGCTTCTCCAATAACTGAATTATCGTCTCAGGAATTATGAACCCTGTGATTGTGCACAAAAAAGCTTGTCCCACTATTGTGCTGGGTTGAGGACAGCAGTAGGTTGATAAAAAACTAAAGGATTTGTTGTCTCTAGAAAAAAAAAAAAAAAATAAGGATGAAATTAACATATTTTAGGTTTTCTATAGAAAGTCTTCCTAACACTATTTAGTACTAAACAATATTATCTGTGTATATCATCTAAATTAATACCTAAGCGATTCAAATGTCATGACTAACTTCAAAAATGTAGATAATTTACTCAAAACTATTAAACAAGCATGTAAATGCTCCTGAAGCATCCCGCTTAAGAAATATGCCTTTTTTTAACTAACAAAACAAATAAACAACAACAACAAAGCCTTTCCTTACTGAAAGCATATTTAAGATCAAACAAATTCAACTACTTACAAGCTAACTTGATTCAGGACAGCTCCTAACCATTCAAACAGTTCCTCTGTACTGCAGGACTCTTCTGGCTTGCCTCTTAGTTCGTAACTTTGTAACACTGGACACTGCAAGTCTCTCAATGTGCTGAATGTTATTTTTGGCTTCAGAGACCGTATTTGGTTTTTGGGAAAGAATGACATCAATGTTGATCCCTCTGTACCTTAACAACACAACATCACAAAGAGCTGTTAAAAAACTACAGAACAAAGGGGGCACTGAATACATGAGACATTTATATACGCATGTGTTATAAAAATAGAGTGCAGTGTTATCTGCCATCTCTATTTTGCAAAAGTCATAGAATCGTCATTTTCCTGAAAGAGAAAATTAAAAAGCGAGTTCAAGATCCAGATGCTTAGTGTGTATATATATATCAGTTTAACTCCTATTTAACTGGTATGTAAAGAAGCAGATCTGTAAATTGAAAACTGAAGCAATAATTTTAACGGGGCAAGTTTATTAATAAATAAAAAAAACCCCAACCTCCTTAGATAAAGAAATTCAGAGTGTTCCTGAAAAAAACAGCACATGAAAGGAAAATGACTCGTCTGTTAGCTTCTTCCCAGGAAGAGTGACCTGCATATAACACTCCTAATGGGACCATGCATATGCTCAAATAACCCTTGCCTTAGTTGTGTCCACATGCACCTTGCTTCCCCATTCTAGCCCCAGTGCACATATGCATCATGCCATGATCTCCAGCCCACCATGTCTACCAATTCCTCAAGTGTTTCAGCTCGATGTATTTAAGACCAAGTAGAGGGAAGTAAGTTCAAAGGAACTGAAGCAAAAAAGTTTCTCCCTGCAAAGCACTTGAGCACCTGGAGGGGTCCCTGGATCATTAGTTCAGTAAGAACTGCCTTCTGGAGGTACATCTAGAAGTACAAGTAATTCTGACAGAATCACTGCTGGTAGCCCAGCAGGTATCAGGAACACTCTGCAAAAAGGTACTAATATCACTAAATTTCTCCCGCAATGTACCTTCATGACCATAGGGTGTTTTCATTGTCTGAAAAGAGAGACAGCCTGTTTGTTACACAGCAGGTCAAGTCAGTAGAACTCTTAGTTTTCTCAGATGAGGACAAGAATATGCAAAAATCATTCTGAAGCATCTTATCCCATCACCTAAAGATGGTATACTGAAATGCAGGTGTGACAGGAAACTTCAATTTAGGAAGGAATGGCAGAAAATTTCTAGATTTACATTAAATCCAGCAATCCTCTTCAGATGGGGTGTATTTAGAAGGCAGTATTATCTCAGAAAAATATCCAATTAGCCATCAAACTCTCCTACTCACCTTGCTGAGGGGTCTACTGTCCCAGGGCAAACACCTTGCAAGTTAGAAGATATTAAACAAAAACTTTTTGAAGCAATAAGGTAACTAATGTAAAATTGATTCTCCTAGATTTGATACTCTAGATAAAATACATTTTCTCTGAGAAACAGCTCTCTACCAAGAAATAGCTTCTTATTCATGAGAAGCCTAAAGTCCAGAAAAACATTCAAATTATCACCGGAAAGGCAAGCATGAACAAATGAAAGTCAAGAATAGAGTAGAATAACTGTAGGATATCATATTCAGTGCCTACTACCAAAAGTTACAAACTGCCTGAATTCCCAATTCCATCAGTCATACTCTCCTCCACCAGAGGATCATTTGGAGGAACAGAAAAGAAGGGCTAAGCTGACCCTATTTAGTTGTCCTTCAGAAAAGACTGTTGAGTCACAGAAGGGTGTGGCGACAAAGAGATGCAGCTACTGAAACCCTGCTCCTTTGGTTTTTGTTTTGAAGTCTGGAAAATCCTAAGACAAGTGATCATCCTTCAGACTGCTTCCCATAGGCATATGGTATACTAACAGGCTCATCGGATGTGTAATATTTCCCCAGAGTTCTTAGTCAAATATAAAAATTTATATATATAACCACAAATCTCCATTCCAAATGGGCCTCAGCTACAGTCTTCAGGAAATCACAAAGGCTACAGCCAAGACTTCAGAACAACAATTCCTCTAGCTGTAGCATAGCTTTCCCTGTCAGAAACAACCACGCACACTGTTGTTAAAGCCTTCTTGGAGGCCAGTGAGTTTCAGCAAATAAACATTTAAATTTGTCATAGAAATTATAGCAAAAAGAAAAAGATTGTTTTCAATCTGTCATTAGAGACATGAGACATTTCATGTTTCCCATTTCTGTTTCTCTCAGCATCAGAACCACAAGGCAAAAAATAACAGAGTCCAGCAATGAGCAACAAAGATGATTAAGGGACTGGAGCACCTATTGTATGAAGAAAGACTAAGTGAGCTAGGCCTGTTTAGCCTGGAGAAGAGAAGACTGAGAGGAGATCTTATCAATGTCTATAAATACCAGAGGGTTGTGTGTAGGGAGGAGGGGACCAACTTTTCTTGGTTGTGACCAGTGATAAGACAAGGGGTAACAGGCATAAGTTGAAACACAGGAAGCTCCATGTCCACATGAGGAAGAACTTCTTTCCTGGGAGGGTGACACAGCCTGGGAACAGGCTGCCCAGAGAGGTTGAGTCTCCTTCTCTGGAGATCTTCCAAATCCACCTGGATGCAACCCTATGCCACATGCTCCAGGGTTCCCTGCTGGAGCAGGGGGGTTGGACTAGATGATCTTTAGAGGTTCCTTGCTACCTTAACCAGTCTGTGACTCTATGAAACAGACAACCTAGCTTTTGGAAAATGGCACTGAATATTTATAGATTTGCAGCAGAGCAGGGCATAGCAAAAAAGCACCCGCTACAGTACAAAGCCAGCAAGTAGGACATTCATAAGGGGGATGAGGATTCTCTGCACAAAACACATCTCTCCACACTACCACCCCTAACCTTTCCCTTCCAGGAAAATCTACAGGGTGCCTCATATCTACTAATAAATTCTATAAAGATTTTATTTTCGGTAGTAGTAAAGAACTAAGAGTCTTTCATACGCCATGAGCACTAGATTCTGGGGCAAAAAAGTGTTCAGATTTAACTCCATATTCAGAAGGTGACTGTAATTTTTCGCACAATTGAAAAAAAAAAAATTCTTCCTGAATAATGCCATACTGCAGCACAAGAAGCCTCACCTCAAAGCATTTTTTTTACTCCCCAGGGTCAATAAATCTACGTAAGCTGAGCCTTCTGATCTCTACTACCTTGTTTAAATTTATGTCGCCATTTATGGTAGCAAGAGTCTTTACCCTTTCCTGTAAAAGAAAACAAGAGTAGGAAATATAAGCCTTTAAAATTATTCTGTATCATGCACAGGGAAGAATCCTAGTACTTCAAAAGAATAAGTGTGAGGGGAACATTAAGGGCCCAAATAAAATGTGGGACAGCACTAAAGAAGCCTTCTTAATTTCTCAAAATTTCTCAGACTTAGGCACCTACTACTACCTACTACAGCAAATTTCTCAGGGGGCTCTAGACTAAAAGCACAACCATGTTAAAAGCTATGCCACTCTGATGAACAAATATGTATTGTTCTCTAACAACTCTTGCAGTTTCTCTCACTGCCATGCAAATACTAAATATTATGTGATACAGTCTGTTCTGATGGAATAAGAGCAGCTGATGACTTTGGAAAATGACCTTCATAAAAAAAAAGTACGTAAAACAAACAAAAAAAAAGTAATCAGAAAACAGTATGTTCATATATGAACACCAGAAAGAAAGATAATTTGACATGATACAACTTCATATAACAAGAAATTCTCACTCTACTCCAGTCTCAATCAAATGCTTGATAATAAAATGAAGAAATAAGGGATGCTGTTGCATCAGCAGACACAGCACCTGACAGAAAAAGGTGCCTTGCACGCATCCTAAGCCACTACTGAACTTAAAGCTCTCCATCCAAAGTACTTTGGCAACACAACATCAAGTATGTATTAATAAAACTTACAAAATTGTACACTAGTAAAAATTACACATGGCACAGATTTACAAAGAAAACACAGTGCTATCAATTAGGCCAGAAAGCCTGTCCTATATGTAAGGCAGGGAAAGCAAGTAACTAGTATAACCTTCAAGAATCACTATTGCCTTTCTGACTTTAAACTGCTATACAGTAAGTTACACACATACAAAATAAAACGTCAAAAGCTCATCCAAACAAACTTTAATCTGATTTTCTCTTCACTAAAAATACATTTTGACGATCATTAGCAAATGAAAAGCAAGCTAAAACTATTTAGATTTCAGGGAGTTATATTTTAGATTTCCTTTTAGTTCTTATTACCTGTATTATACCAAGCCAGTAGGAAGTCGAATTCTAAAGGTTTCTTTTCTTTCAAAGCCCAAAGTACCCTCTTATGCTTCTTACTATCAGGATGAAAGCTGTAATCCATCAAGTCAATAGTTATAACTGTAAAATAAATAAAAGCTAGTTTTACTCAATGAAACTCAGCTTTAATATTAAATGCTGTAAGAATTAAACAAACCTAAAGAAAACAGGAAAAAGAAAAAAATACACTCCTTTTGACATGTGTAGCATCTTTACCAAGTAATTAATCAAGCAAATTTTGAAAATGAACATTCTCATCCTGACATCCTTACTACAAAAGGAATAGATTCCTTTTGTGAAGGCAGAAACAGATGATACACAGGAGCAGCTTCAATAACTTCTTAGTAATGAGGTGATATTAGCACTTAAAAAGCTAAAACTTAAAATAGCAAAAGCCATGCACATGGTTACAATTTTTTTTTCAATGCTTTCTTCACATCATTTGGTTCCAGGCTAAAAGTTACATTTATTTGCAAGACAGAAATTGCATCACACTTTTTATAAGACCAACTGAATAATAAAATGATATCTTGCTATGCCAAAATTATTTTTGTAGATTATAAGTTTCCTCTTCAAAATCTATTCTGTTACTTCCAGAGCAGCACAGGTTCTCATCTGTCTGAAATGGCAGAGTCATTGTTTATTTTTAGCAGATGCAGAGAAGATGTACTGTGTGGTGTGGGGTTTTTTTTGTTGTTTTGGGTTTTTTTCTAAGTAATTTGAAATAAAAACAGCACATAGTATATTAAGGCTACCATTTTAAGTGTCAGATGTAACACAATTCTCTCTCTCAGACAGGAATCCTGGATGAGCTTCTTTGCCAATTTTTTTATGGAGTGCACAAGTTATAATCTTTGTCTTAATTGGGTTAGCATTTTTTGATTAAAATCAGAAGGTAAATATACTGCATCCAGTACACAAAAATTCTTGACTCCTGTACCACTTCAGTATAAACAACACTTCTTGAAAAAAATGCAAAGATGAAAATTTTTATAGTGCTACCCATAAGACTACACACTAATTTCCTTACATTTACTTTATTATTTTAAAAATTTTTAATTTTTGTCATACAGACTTTGCATGTACATCTGGAAAAATACCACCTACAAAATAATCAATTTTAACTATGGCTAGTTTGACATCCTAATAAGGTACTTCACAAAAAGATCCAAAATAAGTGCTGTTAACATAAACAGTACTTACTATATCTCATTACTTTTTTGCCAGAATATTGAGAAGGGCGACCTTGCAGTCCAAGTTCTTCATAAGTATCTTTATCCACTGAGAGAATTAGTTTTCCTACAAACAAAACAAGCCTTAATATAAATAATCTTCAACATAGCTCTCTTTCAAATCTTCTGAGAATCTTATACTTAACAAAATGTTAGTTTGGGATCATTAGGTATTACTAATGTAATCTAAAATTCTTCCGTTCCAATTAAATGTATACCAGATTAACCCTTAAAAATACCAAAATTCCATTTTTTGTTATCAAACATATTTTACGAACCACAATAAGTGTAACATTATTCCTGAAATACACACAGCTATCATTGTTTACTGTTCTATCTTATTTATATCGCCCAAATGCTTCCTCCTCCTCTTGTGCTCTAGCATTTGCTATAACATTTGTTAAACACTGGATTAAACTAGGGTCTGATTTTGTAAACACTCATGCACATACTGTATAGCCACATATAAAAAAAGAGTAGTTCCACCAACTCCAAGGCAACTGTGAACATGAGTGAAGATAAAAATTTGCTTATTGTTCTGGAGCATATCTGCTTATCACTAATTCCAAGTCCAGGTTCACGAACCTAAATCTGGCAGCTGTCACTCTGTATGGAATTTCCACACAGCCTTCTGAATACAAGCAATGGTAAAATACATAATATAAACAAATAATTTGAGAAGGTGGTATCACTAAGAATTCTAACACTAGCATACATTAAGTAAGGGTGTTGTAAGAAATAAATCATAGAAATTCAATCACTAATAAGATCTCATGCTGCCAGACCCATGCAAATACAGCACACAAAGGATTTCCTTCTCCAAAGAATCTGAATTTATTGATGCCCTGATGAGCACTCGTTACTTTAAGAGTTTAGGCTACAGTGTTAATTAACCAATGCATGTGCCTATTATATTTGATAAAGAAGCTCCAAAATAGCTCCATTATTTTATTTGCGTGAAAAACCTCACCTGAAAAAACATCACAGAATGTTTTCTTGTTAAGCTGTAATGGAAATGCAATACAGCATTTTAATACACTTCTCAAATAGTGAAAATTGAGTAGTTAATAAGAGTTCCTAAACAGATCTGATATTATTAAAAGATGTGCTCTCTTTCTGAACAAACTCTGTCTTTAAGAGCAGTAGGAAATAGTAGTTGGAACAGAGCTGGAAAAAAATATTTTTCTGTAGCATTTGGAATGACAGTTGGGGCACTGAGCACCCAAGTCTAAATGAAACTAATTTTTACTTATCTTCCTGTGAAATAAAAAAATATTGTGAAACAAGCAATAAGTCAAAACAAAATACACAACCATATTTTAATAAAGTGGGCAAGTATAGCAGATATTATATTTTCCCTATATCATTCCCAATGAAAAAAAGACTATAATGAATATATACATTTTATCAAAAAATATCATACCAGCTGGTAGCAAAGCCACAGTATTATCTTGATCAATTCTTGTGTTATAGGTAAGTGCATAGCATGAACCTGTAATAGAGAAATATAAAACCATGATATTATACAGTCTCAGGAGAAAGATACAACAACGTGAGACTCATCTCAAAGTAACAGAGCCTGACAAATACCATGTGAATTGCTCTTAACCCCTCTGTTTTATAAAAAAGTTTTTTCTACCTTCTCAAACACTACGGCATTTTGTTATTATCTTTATAAATCTTATATTGGCACTGTTTTAAAGGACTTGCAACCTAGGTAAGAGGAGCAATAAATCCCAGACACAAAATATTATTTCCACCTTCAACCTTTTCCATTTTGCAACTGGGAAAAGAAAGAAAAAAATAAAGCTTTTTCCATATACTTTTCAGCTATCACTTCACCTAAAAATAAGGTAAAAGACAGTCATAACACTAAATTTGTAGTAGTTTTATTTTTATTTTCCTATTAAAAAAAAATCAAGAGCTAGACCTTTTAGATTTAATATACAAACAGGGCATTCTGCTTCCATAAAACTACTAACATAAAACCTATTAATGAGACTAAACAGGAAACTTAGTCCTACATTCAGCAAGTATTATCTCTTATTTTCCTGGTTCTCTCATATGCTCTCTCATATCCTTTTTCATTTGAAGCTTTTTGTTCTCTGACAGTCACCTGAAGGGAACAACATTTACCTTCAGCTAAATAAGCGTGCCCTAGTAGATGGAAAGATTTTGTTGCAAGTACTCAATAAAGGCAAGTTGGCTGGGCAAAGGCTGTGTCTTTCCTCACATTTACTTTGCTATTGTTGTTCCAGGGGACCTGCTACAGCTTCATTAGCTACAAAAGCAAGGCTATGTTTTCTCTTGCAAGGGAAGCCCAGGCTTCGCCAGTTGTGAAACACAGCTCTGAGTTGAATTACGTGGAATCAGAAGTGCTGAAAGGAACTTATTTTTGCAGAAATCTACATAAAGATAAGAGGAATATGGTAAATAACTGAGAGGATACACAAAAACACTTCTGACAGCTGGCTTGGAGAATTAAGATGCTATATGAGGTTAAGCTACAGGAAGTTAGTTAGACCTGGTTTTGTGGGTACTAGAGATACAGTAATTCCTCAGTAAGAATGCAATAAATTATAATATTATAATTAATTATAATATTGGAGAATTGTGGGTCTGAAAGGAAATACACACTAAGTATGATAGGGAAACTGCAGAAGACAGATCTCAAGCTACACCCAGAAGGAAAATGATGGTAGGGAGAAAGAGAGAGAATGGGTAGAAAATCATAGAAGGATCCATTAGATCTAAAAAAAAAGTTGACACACCACAAAGCAGAATAAAATAGATACAGAAATGAACGTAGAATTCTGTCTGTACTTCTTCCCTTCCTTTAAAAAAAAAATCAGACCATATAATTACTGTATTTAACTATGCCATAAAGCATATATGATACTACTATATTTATCATATTCTCATTAGCTCCTTACCTTTCTTCACAAAAGTATCAATGAATTCATGAGTGACCAACTCATATAGCGATAAATTCCTCACCACGTAGTACTCTCCAACATCTGCAATTGTGCTTTTCAGCACTTCAGGTAACATGCCACATTCAGGGATCAAAAATGACACCTATTAGGAAAATATTGGTAATGTTCATCACATTCTAAAAATTGGTCTGGTAGGAAACAGAGAAATATATAAAAAAATCCTCATTTCTAAAGAGATTAACACATCACATCAAAATTAAATAAACTATTATTTCCTTCAAAATTTAACAATTTGCACTAATCCTCCATATACAGATTTGTGTGTGTTTTTGCATTTTATACGCTACAGGTTAGCATTTTAGATACTAATTAACAAGACAACTTTACAGAACACCACTTGACTAAAGATCTTGTTTTGTGTCATGATAAAGTCAGTCCAGCAGTCCACGGCAAACAAGCTCATTAACCAGGTAGGTATTGAGAATCCCAACTAGCAAATGCACTAACAGTGGAAAAGTCGTCCCTGCCCCACAAAACACACAGTAATATTAAAAAACAAAACAAAGCCAACAAACCCTCACAACTGTCTAAAAAGTGCAAAGTGCTTTGAAAAAAAAATCCCCCTGAAGCCGCGTGCAGTTTATCAGTGACGAGGATGGGGAAGGGGTGCTAGATCTGTCACTCAGAGCAGCCCCTAAACACCCTCGAACAAACCCACACCGTGCAACCACCACCAACGGCTGCCCCGCGACCGTTACCCGCCCCGCGGGGGAGGGGGCGGAGCTGCGCACGCGCACTCACGCGGCAGTTGAAGGCGTGCTCCCGCACGTGCGCCTTGTGGCGGGAGTGCGTGTGCCCCGCGTGGCTCTTCTCGCAGACGAGCAGGTGCCGCGGCGTTTGTTGCAGCCTTCGCAGCGGCAGCGACGACATCTTCCCTCCTGTTCCTGTTCCTGCTCCCCTCCTGCTCCTCCGCGCGCCGCGGGAAGGGTGGCCGGGGGGGAGGGGGGGATGGCGGCCCCGGGCGACGTCACGCGCCTCGCGCAGGGAAGCGCCGGCGGAGCAGGCCGGGGGTGGAGCTGGACCGTGAGGTCACGTCCGCCGGCCGCGGGCGGTGCGCGCATGCGCCGTGGCGCGGGGGGCAGGCGCGGGCAGCAGTGCGCGTGAGCACGCCGCCGCCGTTGGTGGGCGGGGCTGGTGGCGGCGTTGGGCTGGTCCCGCGCGGGCGGGGTCTGGAAGCCGCATGGCTTTGCCTCTGAAACGAGGGGATTTGGTCCAAAAATAGCCGCCCTGCTGGCTAGGCTGTGCCAGGCGGGGCTGCGATCCGGGCCACGAGCGAGCAGCACGAGCGGGGGCTCCCAGAAACACCCCTTGGGCAGGGGGCTGCCCCGCTGCCTGGCCATCTGCCCCATAGCGATGTTCCCCGGGCGCTTTCCTCGCTTGGCGACACCCCTAGGAGACGGGGCCAAGGAGGCAGCGTTACGGCCTGTGGAAACACGCCCCGTACCCCTTCCTGGCACGGCACGGCGCCCTTGGGAATGGCAGAGGTTCCGCAAGAGCAACCTGCGCCCCGCTGCGCTCCAGTAGTGTGGGCGGGAGGCAGCTCCATGGCACGGGCCCTGGTCAGCACCCCAGCCGAGGCTGTCTGGAGCCAAAGGACTTACATGAGGTGTCTAAATTCCTGCTTGGGGGGGGGCGGAAAGCGTACCAAAAGCCTGGGTGTATTTGTAATAGCGTCCGCAGTTGCACAAGATCATTAAAAAAAGATCTTGACTTGTGCTGCGGTCATCTGCTTTGGCTCACGCTGAATAGGATTGCTCAGTTTAGCAAGCGCTGCACTCCAGTGCCTGGGGGCTTGGCCACTGCCTGCAACGTGTGCTCTCACAGATGGTTCTCTACGTGCTGTGCTTTGCGTAAGCAATGTCACATAATTTCTTCTGATTTGAGTTGCTCTCTTTCTGGTCCCACATCCTGTTTGTGTCCCCCTTTTTAGTATTAAGTGGTAACTTTTTTGTTAGGATCCTTACGTGCGTTGTACAAGGCTATATTTAAGTTTACTTAACATGTTTTCAAGATGTGTTCACTAAAAACCCATCAAGCTGAAACCTCTGTGAGCACATATGTATTAGGCTGTGATGACCAGAAGGCCTCTGTTCAACTAAAGGGGCAAAAACTCGAAAGTCTCTGATCGGTAAGACCAGACACCCAAAGAGGTAATTTATCCATGCCCAAGGCAGCCCATGGAGTTGAGGGTTTCCGCGTGGGGTGAGATTATGTTTGCAAGTTTGCATTTGTGTGTTTGTGAGGGTTTCTCTGTGCTAGTATAATTTATACTTCCTGCCAGAGACAAAAATAAATAGGAAGAGAAATGTGGAAAAAAGTGCTGGGGAAATGGTAGCAGTCAAGACGCAGAGTTGAATATTCAAGATAACACTTCAGGGATCTTGCCAAGAGCAGAGTTCACTGCGGCTCAGTGGAGCAGTGAGGGATCCACAACGCTGTTGAGGCAGTTTGCATCCTTTATCAGGTAATCCAAACCAACTTGCCCTTTCTCTTATATGTTATGTATTCCTCTGTACAGAACGTGGGTTTTAGAGAACTCCCTGGAGACAGTGATCTGCATTAGAGAAAAAACGTAAAAAGGACTTATTAGTCCAGTATACCATGCAGTGGGATACATATAGATATGCTAATTGTTGGTAAATGGTGATGTTTTAATAATGATTATTGCAGTTCTGTGAGAAATTAGGTGTAAGATTTCTGTAGTGTTTTTTTTTTTTTTTTAAGTACGTTTCAAAATTGAAATAATTGAAGGCCTTAGTCCCCGTATAGCTATCACAACGTTCCCCAGGGGTTTCATACCAGAGCCTGGGTAATGCAGTTTTACAGCAGCTCAGTTCCTGCATGTTTGAAGAGAATTACAGGCTGTAGTGAGAAGGAAAAGAAATGCCTTGAGGCAACCCATGGTAATAGCTTGGAGTAAGGTAGGATTTCCTACCTTATATTTCCTGGAACTAGTGAAAAATTTATTCTCTTTTTATATAAAATAACTGAATTTAGAAAAAAGAACCCTATCTTCACATTACAGAGAATATTTCTTGTTCCAAAAGTCAGCTATTTCTTTCATGTATTGTTTCATTATTGAAAAGCAATCCTAACTTATTTATTCCGGTTGTTTTTCTGCAATTAAAGTTTTACATGAGAAGATACCAAAAGTTGTGTACATCCAAATCTTAAAAACATTTGTCATATGTGTTCTGAATTTGATTTGTGTGTTTTCACTGCATCCATTTTCTTTCCATCACTATTTTTTTCCCCTTTGAATATTGTTGCTAGCAAAAGAAAGTTGCCTATATCTTTTAACCATGGCCATTGTAATGAGTAATAAAACTGAAGCAAACAGATCTCTGTGATGCCTTGTTTACCTCAAGTTAATAAAGTGTTAGGTTATGATTTTGAGACTAACTGAAAAATGGCATTTTACTTGATCAGTGTTAGCTGCTCTTTTCACTGAGGGAAGTGGAAAGATGCTAAAGCCGTGAGTAGTTAGATTTGTATCCTATTTTTACACACCCAGGTCCAAATGTTCAGAGCAGTGGTGAATGTAAAAGTGATTCTGCTCACACTGGTCTTTCCGGGAGACTGCAAACAGATACTCTGCCAAGCTCTTCCCCCAAACAGTTTTTCCAGCCAGGAAGAACACTGAATGTTAACCGTGCACTGAGTTGCTAGTTTTGGTTTAAATTCAATTAAAAATTTTTTTTTTTAGAGTTAAAACTGTAATCTGGGAAATCTCAAACTTTGGACACTATAGTGGGTCAGTAAATTAGATGGGCAATTCACCTGACGAGCTTCTGGGGTGCAGCAGTGTTTTTCATCTATATTTAAGGAGAGTTTTTGTAACTCCTTGCCTTCTAAGAAATAGGTAGTGTTTTTTTCTTACATGGTGATGGGGAATCCTTGTGCATTTGCTCTCTCCACGCGACCAGATGCATTTTCATTCACTTTATGACTTTGGCAAGGCACAGGATGCCCCTTGGGGCAAGTTATTCCACAATGTCTGTGGAAGAGTTGGAGTACATTTAATTCTCTGTATCCTTCTTGTGGAAGGAATAGGAAATGCCATTTTTGATTCACTTAGAGGGATAAATAGAAAATATGAAAAGTTAAGAGGTTCCCATAGCCTTGCTTGGGGATAGATGGGAAATATCTGAAGGACAATGGAAAAAGAAAGGGGGAAAAAAAAAAGAACAATGTGGAGGAGAGAAATTACTGCTGAAATGATACAGAAAGACCAGAGAAAGTGTAATTTAATCACTGAATCCATTCAGTATTTACAATTAAGATGAGTCTATTGCTCTCAAACTTTTGGTCAGTTCAGTGGTTCATTATTTTTCTTTGGTTATTAGGCTGCTCTTCTCTGTGACTCCAGTCTGATTACTAAATCACTTCAAATCCGGGCTTCCTGAAATTGACCTGGTCACTCTTGCTCCTCATGAGCTATCCGTAGGTGTTTAAGTAGGATGATCAGTTTGCAATGATTTTGGTAGGGCTGCTTATGTAAGGAAATGCTAAGAATAATGTAGAAGAACAGAGCCCCAGATTATTGTATTATTCTAAATATAGACAGTCCTTTCTGTAACTCTGGGATTTTGTAATAGGAGCTGAAAACACAACTGTTATCAGTCAACTTTGTACCTTGGAGTAAAATGACAGTAGTGTGATGACAGGCAATGCTTTGTTGAAAGTTCTGGTTTAGATTTAGTCTAGAAGTAGGTGGTTATGTGGGAAAGAGAGACATTAGTGACCAGAAATCAGTTACTAAACTGAGACTCTGCACTTTTTGATTTACCTAAAAGATTCTAAGTTATATTCTAGATTCATCTGCATTAGTATGAACTGGGAATTATTTCCCTAACATCAGTTAAATTATTTGTGATATAAAGCCTCTTGTTGAATGTGTGACTTCTGAGTGCTGCAAACAGAGTAATGTAGAACAGAAAAGCTTTCTGTTCTCTTTATGTTGAAAGTGCCTCATTTCAACTGAATTATTTTTGAACTCTTTACAGTGAGGCCTCTCCTTGAAATATCTTCACACTGAAATGAGTTAAGTCCTTCTGTTTCACCAAGGAAAAAGATAAACCACTTGGTTTTGGCACCATTAGAGTGCATTTACAATCTATCACCCACATAGAGATATCATAAATGACGTACCAAATCACTGAAGTAGCAACCTTTTAAATGTTGCAATAGTTTAAAAGAGAAAAGAAATAGGAGACTTGTGGGATTCATTTTTTGTTTTAGTTGGATTTGAAAGCAGAGACAGAAGTGGTGCTACAGCAGATTAGTAGTCCAGATACCAGCAAAAGAAACATATTTTGCTGAACTTATGCTTAAATATTTACAGTGTGTTATCTACAGATGGCTCATAAAGGGAATTGTCCTGAACTGTGCCAAGCCTTTGCTAAGAACAAGAAGTCTAAAATAATTTTATTATGGTTGCAGTCTCAGTTCATGTAGGTATAAATCATGGTAATGTTTTTTTTTGATTCGGCTTTAATGCCACAATCACACACTATTTTTTTCCTTTTACCATTCCGTATACCTAACAGACCTGACTTGTGATGAATCAAGATAGTGCTGGCTGGATGACGTAGACTTTATTTGCTTCAAATTGCAAAGATTGATGGAATAGAAGTGGTTTTTCTTTTTTTTTTTTTTTTTTTTTTTTTTCTGGTGAGTTCTACAATAATACAGAAGACTGGATTTTATTATTGCCCGACATCAGGCACCTTGCAATGCTATCTAAATTGCTTAAATCAACTTGGTTCCTATTGCCTGTTGCAAATTTTCTGCCCTGAGAAGCCAAGTAGAGAGATTTCTGAGATGTTCAGCATTTGGAGCTGATTCAAAAGAAACTAGGCTCTGAACACACGTAAAATATTATATAAATGGCAAGCAAACTCCAGAGTCAACTTAAAGACATTCAAAATAAGCACATAGAGTAAGAGGATACATTTACTTTCGCCTCTCATAGAGGTGAAATATATAGAATAACTGAAATCCTGGCACTACAAAAGAATAAACTAAGCATATTTTGTTCAGCTCATTTTGCTGAATTAGTAGTAGTTTAGGCATACGTGTATTTAAGACTTGTTTTTATCAGAAACTTTGGATAGGTAGTAGGATTGATCCTGAGAGATAATTGTTATGAATTCTTCAATGAGTATTAATGGATATGAATATGGACATGAAACTCTGCAAAGAGTGGATAGATCTAACAGCATTTAGCTAAGTAGCTTTGTATTTTATAATGCTTATGCATTCTGTAGCATTGGCTTGGTGGACCTTATCTCCCAGTTGGGAAAAGTAGTCACTTCATTGAAATTACTCATAGGTTGCATCTACTCGTACATTTGCAGTGAAGTATTCACACAAACGATTTGCAGGCTTAGGTCAAAGCATCCGGCTGTCAGCATCACTGTAGTTTGTTCAGACGTTCTTTGAAATGTCCAGTGCAGATATGGGTTAGATACGAGTCAGCTTGATTTTTTTTCCTAAGCTGTTCCGTGCAACTGTTCTTACTTCAATTATTGGTCTTTTTTTTTTTTTTTTTGTTTGCTGAAGAAAAAGATATTTGCAATGAAATGAATATAAAAAGCAATTACAATCAACCACACCACCAGATGGAGCTTCTTTTTTAAGTGATTTTACTACTGAAGGTGCTGAGATGGAAGCATGTACAACTAACTGTATCAACAAATGAAATACAAAGATGCAGGTTTGAGCATGCTTGCATGTGTATATGGCAATTTTAGCAATTTTTTATTTGTATTTGTTAATAGTAGCTGTTAGGCCAATTTGTTGCTTTTCCAGTGCTAGGCTGTATCATGCAGTTCCACGTTGCTTGTTCATGCTCTTCAGAGTTTAAGGGTATGGAATTACTTATTAGAATGGTGTCGCAATGATAAAGCTGTGCTTGTTTCTGCTGCTTTGTATCTACTATAGAAACTCTTAACGTTCTTCAAAAATTCAAGCCTGTACTGTTCACATCACTACATGAACTGTTTCATTCACAGAAATTCTGTTCTTCAGTCGTACTTTGCTTTTGCTGTCTTTAAGCAGTATTGTATTGTGTTATAGCTAGCTAGTTGTTGCTGTGTATGTACATGAACTGGACCAATCTTTCATAAATCATAAGAATCAATATAAATAACTATGACAAACATTTTTGCTCTTAGAGGATGTTCTGTAGGTTGTATTGTTTGTTATCATAGCTTAGTTGCAGTCCAGAAGCAACTGAGAGGAGAACTGATGCAGTTCTGGAGGTTCAATGTGTCTGAGCAGGTGAGGTCATGGGAGCGCTCAGCTTTCCAAAGGCCACGTCAAGCACGAGGGAAGCAGCGGCTTCGCCGGCCGAGTTGGGGCCCTTGTGGCCAGCGTTGCCCCGAGGAGTCTGGCTGAGCTCCTGCCGCTGCTGCCATCGTGGCAGCCGCAGACCTGGTTGCTTGTGACAGGGACAAACCAAAGGGTGCAAAACAGAACACAGGCGGGTGTCGCAGAGTGACTGTTTCCAGTGGGCTGCTAGTGGAAAAAATTTAATGCCTCGGACCATTAAATTGCATGTACTGACAAATCAGAAAGTTGGTTTAGAGACATATTACTTTATTTGTGTTTTATATGATTTCTAGAAATTAATTCTGGAGAGCATGTTATTTATTTGGGATATTTTGGAACATACTTAGCTAAGAGAGAAACACATCTGCTGCCTGAGTATGTTTCCTTTCGGAGTTTTAAGGAGAGAATATTTTCGTTTGCCAGAAGCACTCTGTTAAGTGGCAGACCTGGAGCAAAAGCCAGCAGTTTAAGGCAGATGTCAAGTAAAAGATCAATTACTTAAATTAGCTACAGAATGTGCTTTCTAACAGCTTAATATGAACGAGATGGATCTCCATACTCACTGAAGTCCAAAGCAACACTATGGCATAATGTAAGGCAGAATTCAGTCCAAATTGTATTTTTCTTAGATGGCTAAGTAAAAACATGTATATAAAAACGGAGGTTATATACAGTGTATGTTAAGAGCCTGCACTGTAGTAGTCAGAAGCCTTTGAAAGATGTGTGTGGTTCTGCATCCTTCTGTAGGTCATCTGCATTAAAACAGAAAAATTTCTTAAAAAAATAATTCTCTACTGTAGATACAATATGGAAGTTGAAACCATTTTTCTGAGTGATAATCTGAGCTTTGCCTTTCAAACTTGGTTTACTTGGGTAAAACTGCTGAATGCAACAATAGCTCTCTCTACTAGAGAGCTTGTATTCCCCAAGTTTTCTTGAATTGTAGCATGATTTACTGATTGGAAGTCTGACAGCTGTGACTTGAGGTTTCCAGTGTGCCATGTGAATATGTGGTTTAGTTTAGTCTTCTACATGATAAGCATGTACGACTAACTTTTGTGTATGGACATGATGATCTCTGCTTATTTTATAAACTGTTTAATATTGCTTTGTAGTTATTATTCCTTAATGTTTTCTGATAAGATATTGTCACAGAAGATTTTCTGCAATAAGATTTGGTTGGAGAATTGATGTCCTGCATTTGAATTAGCTTCTTTCATAGCTAGAATACTTTCCTCTGGACTAAAAGGAAAATCTGCTACTTTGGGATTTGGAGCTCGAAACTGATATTGCAAGTGCACGTAAAGAAAGGTATTTTAAGAGGACTTCTGGATTAAATTGAGCACTTGAGTTGAATCATCAGAACACCCCACTTACTTGGCTCTGAAAGTCTGCAAACAGCTTTGTGTTCCAATGGTAATTATTAATTCCAGCGCTTGACCAATTTGTTAAACTGCACATCGAATAGCAGGACAACTGTATCTTAAAACAGTGAACAGAAATCTTTGATCTAACAAAACCTGAGAAATACATAACCAGGTACTCATAGTCACATCTGGGAAAGCAATATCACAAATTGCTTAACACTGTATATTTATTGATATATATATATTTATGTATATTTATGTGTATATATGTTTTCATGTCATTCTGTAGCCTTTTTAGGATGCAAATGGTCCTGTGAGATAGATGTGTGTGTTGACTACAGGATGGGGGCATGAAGTGATAGGGTAGGGGACTGGGAAGCCTCAAGGGGGCAGGAGAAAAGGATGACGAGCCATGTTGATCGTGTGGGTGTTTTGTGACTTTAAAAATCACTAGTCACACCTCAGGGAATGCAGAAAGCCTCCTACCTTGAATCTGCTGTCTGCCTTTTGTTAGGAAACCTTTTACCTCAGCCTTTTCCTTAATAACAAATGTGAATAGTGCTTAGCAGCCTGAGAATGGGGTAGCCCAACTGAAGGGAAACACTAAAAGCCCCCTTAGTTAACAGTCATTGTCACACTTTGGCTTTCAGGATTTATCATAGTTTGCATCAGTTGGTTGTCTTTTGATCTGTTAAGATTTACTGATTTACAAATTACACTCACTTTCAGAATACTAGCACACAACACTAAAAGCCTGAGCTTCTCTTTATAGTCTTAAATATACAATTTTCTTCTTTTTCTTAACTGATTTTGCCTATTTTTGTGAATAGCAGTGCTTTTTGCAAATGTTTCCCAGAGATAGGGAGTATATGATGTGTGTAATTGCAACAATATTACTTGATTTTATCAATGCCTCTGATTTCTATTAGTCCAGATGATTTTGTATTATCAGTGAATGGCAAATTTCTTCCTTTGCTGCTTAAAATGTTTGTTAATCATTTGGAAAGCTGGGACTGCATACTTTAGTGGAATATATGTATGAGGAATAAGTGCTGGTTTCTTAATTTCTCTGTTTTCCTCGCTACAGGATAAATACTTTGAGAACCTAAAATAGTAGTATTGTATTTTTCTAAATACTCTTGTAGATATTTTAAGTATTAATACTTCTTAGTTATTCTTCATTTGAATTTGGTTATTTCTAGGTCCCAAAGCCTAAAATAGTTCATAACATTAGGTTATGAACTGGGGAGGAATAACCCCAGGCACAAATACGGATTAGGGTCTGACCTGCTGGAAAACAGCTCCCTGGAGAGGGATTTGGGAGTCCTGGTTGGCAACAAGCTCACCATGAGGCAGCAATGTGCCCTCATGGCCAAGAGGACCAATGAGATCCTGGCTGCATCAGGAGGAGCATTGCCAGCAGGTCGAGGGAGGGCACCCTGTGCCTCTACTCAGCCCTGGTGAGGCTGTACCTGGAGTGTTGTAGTTCTGGGTTCCCCAGTACAAGAGGGATGTGGAGCTGCTAGAGAGGGTCCAGCGCAGAGCAATGAAGGTAATTAAGGAACTGGAACATCTACTGTATGGGGAAAGAGTGGAAAATTTGGCCTGTTTAGCCTGGAGAAGAGAAGGCTGAGAGGGGATCTGATCAATATGTATAAGTACCTGATAGGTGAATGTAGGGAGGAGGGGCCAAACTCTTTGCAGTGGTGCCCAGTGGTAGGACAAGGACATGAACAATTTGAAACACAGGTAGTTCCATCTCCATGTGAGGAAGAACTTCTTTCTTGTAAGGGTGACAGAGCCCTGGCACAGGCTGCCCAGAGAGGCTGTGGAGTCTCCTTCTCTGGAGATCTTCCAAATCCACTGGATGCCACCCTGTGCCACGTGATCTAGGTGTCCCTGCTGGAGCAGGGGGATTGGACTAGATGATCGCTAGAGGTCCCTTCCAACCACAACTATTCTGTGATTCTGTCTCATTTCCAGGCATAGCTAAGAAAGGGCCTGTATTAACCTATTTTGATCAAAACAACTGTTAGCAGGACAGTGGCCCAGCATGACACTCTCGTCTCCTGTTCTGCTACAGCCACTGGCAGCCGGGGAGTGATGGTGCAACAGAAGAATTTTCTGCAAAGTTTCTTATTTGGAGAAGACTGTCACCCTCCTCCTGCTTGGGATGCCCTGCAGGCCTCAGCCAGTAACTTGGGAGGAGGCTCTGCAGCAGAAACACTTCCACTGAAAGGAGCCTGATTTGTTCTAAGGGCTGGCAGGGCGGCACCAGCTCGCTCCAACCGGGACTCTCGGTGTGAGATCCTGGGCGAGTCCAGCAACAGCCTGGAGGCTGCTGCGCTGTGGTGCTGACGAGCAGCTGGAGGCAAGCGGGCACTAGTAATATTTTCCATTGGCACTGCTGGGGCCCACGAGAATGTCTGCCCTTCCCTGCTATCCTTACAATGCTCTGGAACAACCAGCGTGCATCCAGCGCAGGGCCAGCAGTTAGGGAGTCACAGCACTGGACAGTTCTAAATAACTGTTTGCTGCTCAGATATGGCTCAAGGAGCAGGAAGAATATCACGACAGCAGCGTCTGCTAAGACAGGTGTTCTCTAGTGTTCCTGCTCCTCTGACATTCATCCTCTTGTGAAATCTTGTCTGTACATTCAGTTGAACTGTACTGACTTGCATTGGAAGGGCTACTTCTTTTTAGAAAGACTGATGCTAAAAAAGATATTCAAAACAAACTGAAAAAAAATCCATATTGGGAATGTATTGCCTCGGGAAGAAAAAGAGGAAAAAACAGTATTTTTTGCATATGCTTTCTAGTTAGTCTTTCTGAGGAAAAAAAAAATAGAGGGAAAGGAAGTTTGATAATGTAATATTTTTGTCATGCAAATTGTCCATAAACCACAACAATGGCATTCACAAAGTATGGAATTAAATTTGTAAAACTTCTCAGATACGGGTGTCTTCATACTAATAAATATTGCTATAAGATGATGTCTGCTGTAGAAAAGACTTTCTGCTTCTCGTTAATTAAGTGGTTGAGTGTGTACTTTGTTTTCCCTCTGCGATTATTAATTGCTGTTGTTAAGTGGAAACACTGAAGATATTCTGACCTTCTAAGAAGGGTTTGTGTTCCTCCCGAGCGTCGGGATGTTATTTCTGCAAGCCTGGCACTGCTAATATCAAATATGGGAAAAACTAAGAAAACATATCTGAAAGACATTCATTTACGAGAAATCACCCTTGAAAAAGCTAATGCATTTGGTGGCTTTTTTTTTTTTTCCCACTTGCCTTTAGGTTTTTGTCCTGGCGTTCATGTCCCAGCGCTCTGCTGCGCACTTGGAAGGGCGGGCGGCAGTTCAAACGCAGCTCAGGGGCCCCGTCACGTCGCGGCTCCGCCACGGGCGCCTCGCGAGCGCGCGCGGCTGAGCGCGGCGGCTGCGGGCGGGCCGGGCTCGGCGCTGCCCCCCAGCCCTGCGCCCGCCCTGCGCCTCCTGCCTCGCCCGGGCGCGCTGCCCGCCTCCCTTCGTGCGGAGCCGCGGGGCTGCGCCGTGCGCGGCAGCCCGGAGCAGAAGGAGGACAAGTGTAAATGACAGCGCGGGCTCCCTGCGCCTTAGGCCGCGGGGTGACCCAGCGCCCGGCTCCGCTCCACGTAACGCGGCCCCCCGCGGGGCCGACGTGCCCGGCCGCCCGTCGTCGCTGCCCATTGTTCCCTAGCGCCGTTTCCAGGCAGGGCCCGGCCCGTCCCGCCCCCCGCCCGCGGGCCGCTCCGCGCCTGGCGGGGGCGCGTCCGCGGCCTCCCGCGGGGGCCG
>PTEX01000197.1:799880-956026 GCA_003342815.1 Eudromia elegans
ACAGCTTCGCCCTGAGCGTCCCGCCGAGCGTGCAGGAGGGCTCCGCGCTCCACTTCGCCATCTGCTACCGCAGCCAGCAGGGCGAGTACTGGGACAACAACGGCGGCCGCAACTACACGCTGCGCTGCTGCCGCCCGCCCTGCGCGGCCGCCGCCGCCGCCCCGCTCTGCTGAGACCGGCGCGGGCGGCCGCGAGAAGCGGAGCGGGGTGAGCCCGGCGCCGGCCTCGACGGGGCCTTCCCGCTGTTACAGCGGGTGCTCCTGGCCTTCCCCAGCGAGAGAAGCAGCCGCGAAGCTCCCGCGCGGGCGCCGGCGGCGGGCGGCGCGCGAGGCCGAGGGCCGCCGGCGGGGAAGGGACCCCCGGCCGCCCCCGGGCAGCAGGCGGGAGGAAAGGGCCAGGGAAGCGGCCGGCAGCGGCGCCTCCGGGCGGGCCGGGGCCTCTGCCCGCTCGCGGAGCTGCCTCCCCTCCGCGGGGAGAACAAGGGCGCTGAGGAGCGGTTCTGCCTCTGTCGTTTGCCTTCTTCTTTGTTTTTGAAGACTTAAGCTGCGTTTGACCTGGCTTGGAGAGGCATAAGGCACTCAAGGTAGAGCTGCACACGCTGTTCGCTGCAGGCTTGAGTTAGGATTTCCCTGTTTCACCGAGGAGTTAATGCATCTGCTGGAGCTGAGCTCATTAGCCCTGCGGTAGCGCCTTTGAGAAAGGCCCTCGCTAGAGGGCAAGGTGGTGTCGGTATCACACCGGCAACAGGCAGCAGTGCTGCCAGCACGTCTCTGCACCTTCCCGTTGTTTGGTGAGAGGTGATGGAGTGAGATGACCTCCTCACAGAGGAAGGACCCTGTGATACGTGGGGCATCCTCACCAGTGAAGGAGAAACAACTGCTCCAGTTCAGCTCTCCTTGTGGTACGTTTTGCACCACACTGCTCATGAATGTGTGATTTAACTTACTTGGGAAGTGCTGTTACGGGCTTCGGTGGCCACGTCTTTTGCCACACGTATTCTTGAGAGGATGATGTCTGCGCATTACATGTTTTAGTGGCATCAGGAAGGTAACTGTCTTTGTATCTCAGTGTTACAGGGAGAGGAGTGTGTCTGTGCACAGGGGGACACATAACAGGACGCATTTACAGTCCTCCCATCTGTTACTTTAAAAAGCTGAAAAGCAAACTGACACAAACCTTCTCCTGTATCTTCTGTATGGCAAAATGCAACCGCATCTCTTCCTGTGCGGAGCGCAGAGGGAGGGCAACTGCTGGTGTGTCTCTCTATGGGGGTGAATGTGGCAAGTCCAGGAGCAGCGTTCGGGCTGTGACCGAAACTGCCTGGAGTCGGGTCAGAGCCACGAGGCGAATTGTGCCCGAAGTGCCGTAGAGCCCCGTGTGCGCCTGCAGCGGGCGCCTCGTGCAGACCGCTGTGCTGTGGGGGGAGCCGTATGAGCAACAGGCAGTATTGGCACCGTGTGGGCAGTAAGTTGGATTCAGTAGAATTGTTTTTTTTGTTTTTTTTTGTTTTTTTTTTAATACAGCTTGAATCTGCTTGCGTTATTCTGATAGAGTATCTCAAAGTTCAGGTTAGCTTTCTGGGTGGAAATAAACAGATAATGAGACATGATCATAATGCAGCAAAACGTTTGACCTTTGGAAGCGTATTCTTTAGAGAGACCTTGAAAGATTATCTTCCTTCTGAAAACAGAGCATATGGCGTGTTTTCTTAGGTCTTCATTTTCCCCAAGAATCTAAAGCATTTTAAAGTCCACTAGAATACCTTAGAAGGACCTTACAATAATTTGCATTTCTATTAAATTTCCCCTACTTAAAAGTAAGTGTTTAGATAACCTGTCTTGTCAGAGCGCTGCCACAAAGTCACAGACAGGAGCAGGGGCTTGCTGGGGAAAATACCAGGAGCAGAGAGGGCTTCAAGCTGAAGTTCCTGCACTTATACACCTGCTGCGTCTGAGATATAACCCAGGGATTATAGAGTGAAGATGTGGCCAAGGTCTAAAGGGGTCTTTAATGCCTTTAGAAGGCATCTTGGTTAACATTCTGAGCTACTCTGTGCTCAGAATAATTGCTTTGAAAATGCACAGAGCGTAGACTCTCTGCACATGCAAACCAACAATATTTGCTGTTGCTTTTCAAGTCAGTCATACAGCCTCTAAAAACGTGGAAGTGCCCAGGTCTTGAGCTCTATTGCTTCTATGCACCAGTTTGTTTTAAAATTGCCACGTACTGCTGTGTAATACACCACAGGATATTGCATGGAATAATCTGGTTTGAGTTTTCTTTGGACAGATACAACTGTGAAACGGTGTGCCCTTACAGCTAGCAAATGATGCTAAAGGCATTAAGAATCTTAATTCACTGTGTAGTATCTTGAACTACTGCGGTCTGTTTGTTGCTCTTTGTTTTGCTTACCAGTGCTGCAAAAATTCACAGAAAATATCACAGGTTGATCGGGGGGAGGGAAAGGAGCTCTCCTTAAACAGCATTTGAAGCATCAGTCAGAGCCTGAGGTCCGTGCGGAGCACAGGGCTGGTGCTCGAGGGAACCACGGCTGGCCAGGTTATTTATAGAGGGCTAGAAATATCCCCTGGAATGCTGTAAACCGTGGGACGTGCGTGTAAGGCCTCCCCGTGCAGGAAGTGTTGCGGGCGTGTGACCTCTGCAGAGCCGCGACCCGAAACGCGCAGGACGAGAGGCGTTTGCAGAAACAAAACAGCAAAACCTTGCCGAGTCCTCCTCCAAACTGGTGCCGATGTAGGACCCTGCCAACGCTCACAGTGAAAGCGCAGCTGTCTCTGCGTGTGTTTTGATAACAAGTAAACCGCTTTTTTTCTTATTACTAAGAATCACTTTTTGTGAAACAACCAAGATAGTTTCTTATTTAAGAATTAAGCGTACTCTTTTTTTTAATAGAGATTTTTATATTTTCAGATCTTCTATACAAATTGATTTCCGAAGCAGTTTTCAGAGACTGCTGAGACAGAGCTGTGTGTGTCCTTACAGATGAGGTGCCCGGGTGCCCAGGAACGCAGACCCTCACGGAGGTGACATGGGACATCGGAGTCAGAGCGGCACCAGGGCCAGCAGCTCGGCGCACACAGAGCCGGGGGCTGCTGCTCCCGCTGTTGGGGCTAGATCGAGTGGATAGAACTTCATTTGCAAAGAAATCTATTAAAAAATACCTATAAATCCGGAGCAGAACTTAAAAACAGAAGACCCCCAAAAGTAAAATGTTACCTGGAACACTCTGTTTGATTGCATTATTGTTAGTTTAATGTTTTGTAAAGATTCAGTGTGGGTCTTTTGGCCTGTGCTCGTAACCCCCTACCCTTCTTCCTCCCAGACTTAAGAAATAAGAGATGATAGCACTCACGGGAAAACTCCAGCCCTGCCGACCCCCAGTTTATGTAGATTTCTCTTATTTCTAAGGACTAAAGTTTCTAAGGGCTTGGTTAAGGAAGCAACAGCAACTAGGGCTTTTATGGGTCCCTATAAAAACAAAAGCTTTTATATGTTTGAATCATTCCATTTGGTAACCATGAAGGAGACCAAAATTGAATTTGTTTTTAGCAAATTTTCTTCAGCTTATATTTAAATTCCTGTATATATGTAAAAGTTGATCAAGAGAATGTGATTTCAGAAAAGTTCTGTGGACTTAGATTTAGTGTCACTGAGAACTGCAGACTTGCATGCAGGCTGCTATTGCTTTGTTTAAAGCCGGGATTTCAGGCCCTGCTTGGAAAGGCTGCGCTCTGCTCCCGCCGAACCCCCCGGCAGCTGGATGCAGCCTGAGGGATTGCACGAAGGCAGGGGACATGATCCAGGTTTAGCTGGATCCAGGTTTAGCTTCTGTTCAGACTTTCATGGCTGGGTTATGGTAACGTGGCGCTCTGAGGCATGTTCATCTGTCACACTTTACATGTTTTAGAATAGGCCATCTATGCCTGGTGCCAATTCAACGTTTATTTTATTATTTTGAGAACATCACTTGCCGTGGGTTAGCATATTTCCAGAGACTGGCATAAATGGTTATGCAGTGCACTCTGTCCATAGGACACCCGCACATTCTTCACAGGTCTCTGTCGTTCTCCTACTGCCAACATCCCACTCCCCTTCAGTATTTATACGCCTTAACCGTAGATAAGGTAAGTAGCTTAGGGAAAAAAGAAAGTGCCTATCATGACGTGCTGATGGCATTTAGTTCTCTGTGTAAACTGCAGAGTTCTTTGAAAATACCTATGTGTCTTAACCAGACTTGGCAGTCCCTCCTTTTCCTCTTTTAGCGATAGAAAATGTATATTGGTTTGGTTTTTATTTTTATTTTTTTTCTTCCGCAGTAAGGGCTCATGCACTACAGTTACATTCTAAAATATTAAAAAAGTAATAATGTAAACTCTCAGGAAAAGGAGGACTCCCCACCTCTATTTTTTTTTTTTTTTTTTTTTTTTTTTTTTTTTAAAAGCCACGAAACAAAACATTCCTCAGCACATGAAATAATTGAGCTGATGTGAGGAACCATTGGAAGAAGCAAACATTACACTGCTGAGTTAAATAAGGCCAAGATTTCAGTGCAGAGCCTTGGGGAAGGCAGAGGAAAGCGTTTAGTGCATAGTTAGGTACGCGTGGTCCTAGCTGGGTATCCAGAGGTGCCCTTGCAGGCCGCTGCAGGAAGTAAGTTGAGGAGTTGGTATTTTTTTGTTTTTTGTTTTTCCTGAAATTATTCTTTTCTGTTGACACTAGAATGTAAAGGTAACGCTGTTAATGCTTGGAAACTTGAAGTTTTATATAAAATACCTTTTTCAGAGATTTAAGTAGTGAAACCCTTCCTGCCTTGTTTCAATATTGAATGTAAAACGGTCACATGCCGCTCTCCTGGGCAGCTTTACTTGGGGCAGGGGTGTGTGTGACCCACCTGTGCCTTGTGGAACTCAGCTTGGGATTGTGGTGAGATCCGCCCAGAAGTCTGAGCCCAGGGAAGTGCCCAGGCTCTACCCTGGTACTCGGGTTAACTGATGTATTTTTTTCCAGGGAGCTTTTGCCACATTTATACTGTACAAATCACAGTGAACTTTTGATTTATGTGAACAGTCCAGTTTGGGTGCATATTGCTAAAACAAATACTTTGCTAAAATTCTTAAGGTCAGGGACAAACTTTTAATACAATATTACAACGTTAAAAACGTTTTTGTAAGAATTACTGCAGTCTTAGTAAAGACTTTACTGAACTCCCTTCTGTAATAGAGTTATGGCTTTTGTAAGAGGGGACCCTGCACATAAATGATGGGCTCCGTCTTTTGTGCCTTCCTGTCGCTTCCTCTTTTTTGAGAAAAAACCCACCAAGTTACGGACGGTGCCCAGAGGAGGAGTTAACACAGTGCAAAGGGACCTGCTGCAGCACAGCAAGCGCTCGGGGACCACGAAGCGAGGCCCAGGGCCCTCTCTCCAGCGCCTCCATCGGCGGCGAGAAGCCGGTGCCTGGCCAAGAGCAGCAGCAGGACCCGTGGACCTGAACTGGGCGCTGATGCTGTCCCACTCGCCAGTTGTTTCTGCTCTGGACTGCCTAAGGCGGACAGGATTTCTAAGGATTTTCCTTCCATAGTCCGAAGAGTTCCGTTTCATTTGACAAACTCTGATTTTATACTAAACTGTGTATGTTACAGTAATAAAAAAAAGGAAAAAAAAACCCCTATTCCTAGGTATCTTCAGTCATACACAACAGATCGGCACACAAATCACTAACATTAATGGAGGGTGCGCTGACATACCTGTTGGTGAAGACAGGAAATGTGTTGGGTTATCAAAGACCTTCCTGGGAAACGCACCGATTATGTGGGGTTTGAGCACGAACCTCTCCGTTGCTACCTCTGCACTTGTGTGCAGAGCTGAGATAGCACTGTGCTCTATAGGCTTGTGCTCCTTCACAGCTGAGGATTTTGTAAGTTCCCTGTAGTAAATACAATGCAATAGAGATGGTAATTTGATGGTTGAATTGGAATGAGAATTGAAGCCTTAACTAAGAGAAGTTGTCTTAATCTCCTCTGCACTGCAGACTGGAGAGAGAGAGAGGGGGAAATTAATTAGAGACTCTGAATTCTCTTTTATCCCAGCAGATATCCTGAAAGCTACTTTCCACTTAGCCCAAAAGCTAATGCTCGTTTGCAGGGACAAATAGCTAAGGGAATCTGAGCAGTAACCGTAAGGCAGCAAGCAGAGGCAGAGGGCACTGATATCAGGAGTGCCACAGTCTTTTAAGAACCTAACAGCAGTATTTTGGGACATTACTGGAGAAGTAATATCCCTTGTACTTTTAGGGAGTTAAAAGAAACTGTTCTCACATTATGTCACAGTCTGTAGTATTCATAGCTATGTTCTTGGTGGAAACTAAGCTACAGAGAGCCAAAAGGGACCAAAAAGGTACTTTGGAAGAAATGTTTATGGATTTGGAAGGGACCCTGTCAGAAAACAAACCCTTATTTTTTGTTGTAAATACAGTGAAAACGTAAACAGTCGAAGCGTGACTAGCGGCGCCGCCCCCTTTACAAGGCGAGGTTCATGGCACCCGCAGGGCGGTTGGTTTGGTTCCCAGCCAGGGCTTCTCAGGCCGGCGCCGGCAGGCGGAGGCAGCGACGCTCCCGCTCCCGGGACAGGACGGAGCAGTTCGCGCAGGGGGTGGCAGGCTCTGCTCTGCGCAGACCGAGCCTGCGCCGGGCCGGCCCTGGCCGTGCTCTCTAAACATGTCAGAAAACGCGGATTTCTGTGATCCCACTGAAATCAACTGCCACGAAGTAACACCCCTTTCTTCCTCCATACATCCCTCAAAAACTTAAAGTGCCCTTAATTATCCATTTTGAATGTAGAGCTTTTCAAGCCGGAATCTCATGTATTTTACCTATAAAAATAAATCTGTTTTAATAAGATAGTTACTAAAATAATTCAGATCACAATATTTATATACCTAATACAGGGAGAATTTTTACTGCACTTGTGTTTTATTTGAAAGTGAGAACGGAGCCTGGCAGGTAGTCACTGTACCATAACCTGCACCCTCTGCATTTTGCTAATGGCATGCACTAACATTACCAGATAACTGCACACAGTTACATAAAACACTAGAAGAACAAACGTCTTCTAAACTCTGCTTTAGTAATATTATCACACAGCACAAACAAAAAGGAGGCCTAAAGGAAGAGCAGCTTTGGGAAACAAGAAGAAAGGGATGTTTATAAAGGCCACCCTGTCACGGTGCTAGTTTTGGGTTTGGCTCTGCACTGTCAGAGGAGCCTTACATTGGCTTTTTTTTCCCTGCAAACTTGTAACAGAGAACACGTGCAAACACAGCACTGACTTGAGTAAAAACCGGGTTAAAATTTTGCAAGACATCATCTTAAAAGTGTTGTTTATTCTATGGATTTAAAAAAATAGCAACTAAAGAGCTCTACCAACCATTCTACTTCTGCTGGATAAAGCGAGTTCCCAGTTAATTCAAGTTCACAGCACTTGAGTTACCTTCACAGTTAGAAATTCTTTCTCCTGCAAAACTCTAGAGTTTTGTGAGAAAGGGCAGTCTCACACAAAATGATTTGTTATGTTGTGCTAACAACTCCGCTTCAAGCTTAGAAAAGGACTCAGTGGCAGAAATATTTTAAATCTCTCAAGCTTCAGTGACACAAGTCTTATATTCTAGTAATGACCTATTCATTGTTCCAAGTAGGTCGAGACTGGCTATTACCTCTTGGAAACTAAAGCAAGAAGTAGAGACATTTTTATGGTGTCTCCTGAAATGCCAAGGAATGTTCTTTAAAAGAAACCACACCATGTAGCTCCTGAAGTTTTAGGTATCATGGAGATGAGGGACAGTCATCTTACGTAGTTTTAATATTTAAAACAAAACTGGACACATGTGCATTACGTGCGGAGTCATTTAATTCGGATGCCCTCGGGCTGGGCATCAAACAGGATCTGTAGTAAGCTACTTTGTTAGTGTCTGGGTGAGAGGCTTTAAACAGAACACCGCTGTTGGGCTCAGTGAGAGGGCAGGCCAGCTGCAGAAGAAGGCACTTGGTGACACGCAGTTCCTTTATGACCTTTTATTGTCCAACTGGGGCAGGAGGCAGCTTCTCACAGGGGATGTACAAGCAAAGAGACTAGCAAACAGTGCAGGACTGCCCTGCATGCTATTGTAAACCACCGCGATGCACCTTAGAACGCGTGAACTATTAGAAAATAGAGTACTTTGGTTGCCAAAAACTGAGTCCCTCAGACCTTCCTTCTGCTGAACAGAAAAGCTCTGACATGTGCAGTGAGTTTATGCATCTGTATGTGGCACTGTAGGATGCTGAAGGTGGTCCAGTGTTGCTTCAGGATCGGGGTCTTCTCGCAGCTATGTGTTTCCTGGGCTCTCAATTACGAGTTTCTGAGCGGAATACAGCTGGCCAATAGTAACCTGAAACCAAATTAAAATGTCAGAAAGACAAATCTGGAAAGTAAACAGGTTGTAATTTCAACTTCACTAGCGAGATTAAAAGCAAAGAACTCAACAACCCATATATTAAGCTTCTTTGAAAGAGCATTTTTCTTTCTATAAACATATTTTCTAAATAATACAGTTCATCTTTATCACCCTTGACCTTCGGAAAAGTAATTATTACATAGAATAACTGCATACATAAAATCTTGAAATGATGATGCCTGAGGGATACTGTTTGAAAGCAGACAGTGAAAGTTAACATTGGAATTTACTACAGAGGAAAAACTAACAGCCTGCACATTTAGAAGAATGAAAAGATGGATATAATCAGCAGATACTTCAGAAGATCCTTTTTAGGTGGAGAACCAATATACAGAGGGCATGGCAGTGCGCAGCATAGGAGCGACTCTGATATTTGTTGGAATTACTTATGAAGCATGTTGCACATAGAAAAATTTAAGAAATGGATCACACGCAACTTTGTGTTGTGTTTTATTGATAGGAATAGTAAGCTGTCAGCAAATATTACTTACCAAGCAGAATCAGTGCTTCTGGGTTATGTGGCAAGCTATATAGCACAGACTGAGCCATAATGCGTAGTTTTGTATGCTGTGGCTTGGAACCTAAAGAATCTTTAGTCCTTTCCCGTACAGTGGGGCAAATTTAAGAGGAGGCCCACCGAGATTAAGAAAATAAATGCTGAAACCAAAATTGCAGATTTTTTGCTCTAGCTGGAAAGAGAGAGAAGGAGGAGGACGTGACTCCTCGGTCAAACATGTTCAGCTAGGCAGATCGCTTTGCAGGAGAGAGACAAGCTGCTGTTTTCTGACCCTGTGCCAAGAGGTGCTATTATCTGCTGCATCCCTTGACTTGAGCGCTATGAAACCACAGCCACATGTGTCGAGTTGCATTCTTAGGAAGCCGCAGGCACGGACGCTTATCAGCGTGCATGGCCACGACTGCAGTGCCGTGTCTGTCGGTGGGCGCCTGCTGCTGCTTACGTGCTCTGCGATCTCAGTTCCACAACTCACTCCATGACATTTTAAGTCGAGCTTGGAAACATCAGGATTCTTTTTCAGCTGTTAGCCTCCAGTTTCTAACATTATGGTCGAGCCTTTCAATGTTTCCCATGCACTTCAGACGAAACAAATACATGTGCCGTTTGTAGCCACTGAAAAATCCACATCTATCAACACTGCCTGCATCAGCAGAAAGCCTGCCAGAGTATCTACATACTGACAGTAATTAACCCTCCGAATCAAACTAGCCCTCTTCAAATGGCCCCCGTAGAAGTCAAGGCCAGAGCAGCACTTCAGCAGCAAGTGTCACTGTGGATTCTCTCCAAGCACTAGAGAATTAAGTGACTATCCACTGTGCTCTTCTTCACCAAGCCTGAGCGCACACAGCAGGCCATCTCCTGGCGGATGGCTGGAAGCCAGCCCAGAGGGCGGTGTCACAATGTTTTCATTAATCACAGCAAACTCTTGTGGAGGGAAAAAGAAAGCTCTACCATTTGCTCAGGAACTTTGCTACCCTTAATTGCATTTAGTTCTCTAGGGTATCATGATGCAATTTAATTCTGCAGGAATGAAGAACGACTCTGATATCTGGAGATCGCAACCAATGCAAGTATATGGCTCCTTCTCAGACTTACTGAATTGATGTTTTAACACTACCTGTAGAATTATTTACTTCATAAACAAGTACGACATCTCTGGTCCTCAAAAACGGACCACTTCCATTTATTCAAAGATCTATTCCAATTTTACCTGGTTACCTCATGAAAACTTGCATTGCTTTCCATCTGAATTCAGGGTAAGACTTACTGTTTCATCATAAGATTTATCAATGGATGTGATGAATGGCAAAAAATACTGCACAGTAAGTGCTGGTTCATCCTATAATCCAACCATTCTTTGATTAATAAGTGCTTGGGTGGCACCTGCAGCCAGGATTTTCCCTTATCTTAGCTGGCAGCAATGGCAGTCACAGCAGCCACTTCATGGAATATATCAGCTATGAGGAGAAAAAGTAAGCAGGAAATGTTATTTTTTCCAAGGCAACAGAATTTCAGAGCTGTGTATGTGGGGAAATTTTCAATTAGGATTGAAATGTGAAAAATATGACAAGTCCTTAGGATAGTAGCAGAATGCTCTCCCAGCCTGGAAACCCAACAAATTGAACAGAGTGAAATTGCCACCGCTGCCCTCTGTGCTCTCGGGCGGCCCCAGCACGGCCACGCTCTGGCTCAGGACCGTGGCGGCTGCTGAGCAGTTTGGGGGCAGCTTCCGCGCGCCGCCACGCAGCGCGACCCGAGCGGGACGCGGTGAACCGAGGAGGGTTCAGGAGGCAGCACCAATCCCAGGAGCCGCCGTCCTGCCCGGATCCCGGGCACTGCTTGCAAAGAATGTCCTCCTCAGCTTTTCTTGGCATGGGGCAGGTGGTGCCTTTCTCATTCATGTGAAGAGCTTCCTTCGCAGTTCAGAGTTCGACTGGCTGTCCTATTTCTGCAGGACTGAAATTAGGTGGCCGGATCTTTGAACTTTTTTTTTCCCCCCGATTTTGCCACTCTCATTCTGGAGTGCACGGGTCTGCTCTAAAAAGGATGATGACATTTTCACTTAACACCTCTCTATATATGTTCAAAATACCTGTCCATTTTAATAATCAACACATTTTTCTGTCTTAGTTGCATCAGCTCTGCCGTGCAAAGGTAGCCAGGGGTCTATTTTTGTGTGCACTGGAGGGAATGATAGTTGACGGGTGTTAAAAGGAGATCCTGTAGAGTTGCTGAAAGAAGATATCTTTCTCTTGATGTCCCCAAACTGCCCATTTTCCTCCCACCAAACCTGAATTTCTCCATTTACTAACAGTGCCCCATTAGCTACCGACCAAGAGTATGGAGTCAACGACCAGTATCAGTAAAAATGGCCTATAAATACCTAGGCAGTACCTAAGGCAATGGATCTGAGGACAGGCAATGTCCAAAAGGCAGTGACCACATACACCCCAGTTAGCAATCCACATGGGTGCATCCGAAGGACGATGTCCACAACTTTGGTAACTGATGCAAGAAATCTCATCTGCAACATCTCCCAGCAGGAGAGACACAGGAGGAAGAGAAGACCCTAGTCTGGGTCTCAACGCTTTACGGTATCTTGGGAGTCTGCACAGATGAGGATGTTTCTTGCATGAGCTTCCCAGCAGACAGAAAAACACCATCTTCCTAACTGCAAGTAGAGCATGTTCTAATGTAAAGCACAGCAATATGACTAGAAACGTTCATAACGTCATTTCTGTCATTACTTTCTAAGCAAAGCCAACACAAGGTTTGCGCAAAGGAAAAACTCAGCGGAACAAAAGAGAAAGCACTTTCCCTAATGATAACTTTTGGGTGTTTACTATTTCTGCTAACAGCATAATTAAGCATCCCTCCTCCCCTTGGATTTTTATTCTCTATCACGTGCGTATTTAAATCAACTTTTAATCAAAAGATGAGTCAGTGCCCACAGAAACCCCCATAGGTCCCAAACCGTGGCTTCCCTATTCAATCACTTCCATGGCTCATCTCATTTGTAAGATGAATAACAATAACAAAAAAATCAGTGTTTATCTATTTAATAACTCTCCCCTCATTTAAAAATAATTACTGAAATAATCTCTAGGGAGCCATCTTCTGTCCACAAAGGCAAGCCTACTCCAGGGATTTTTCTTTCTAGTATTTTTATATGGCAAATGAAAGCAGAAGCAGCCAAACAGGAGATGAGGTAACACTCTTAGTCAATCTAGAATCATTTTATTGATAAAAGACAGGGCCTAAATATGCAAAAGAGACACAATGTCACCAGAGCATTGGAATATGAACACATCAGAAGAAAGCAATTCCTTTAGCTTTCCTGATTATTTAAAAATTGTTTTCCTGAGAGAGTCATCACAGGAGGGATAATATTCTTTCTTAAAAAGAAATGCAGATGAAGTTGATGAGCTGCAGATGGCTTTACATAATAAACACATTTTTATATATAAACAATCTATTTATAAACATAGCTGTCTTCCCTGAAAGCAAATTTGCAACAGATGAGGGAAGAAATGGTTACCTTATTACGGCCAAGGATCACACATAAATATATGCACTTTCATGGTTCCTTTTTATGTAGAAAAAGTCGTTAATTATTTTTTTCATAAACACATATACAAATACACATGTAAAAACACATACACCCACGCACATACTTGAAATCAGGCTGGTTTGTCTTGTTGCACCTGACCTGCTGGCAGGTTTATCCCAGAGGGACATTGCTGAATCTGAATGGAGAGGAAAAGCCCTGGAGCCCCCGCAATGCACAGGCTGCTGGTAATCGTAGCTTCTAGCACCATATAAAAAACTACCCATAGGAGATCAATTCCTATTTTCTTGTACTTCAGTTATAAAATGTATGTTAAGTGAAGGTTGACAAGAACAGAAATGTAATGTGCCAGAATACTGTTTACTTTTAAGAGCCAGCAACAATGTTATTTATATGCTGTTCATCTAATAAATCTCCTGCTGGATGATGTCCACATTCTGTGGCAACTCGTTTCCCACATGAGATATTGACTATATGCAACACATTTAATTGTGAATATTTTTCCTATTCAATAATGCCTGTTTAAGGTAATATTAAATTAATATAAATGCTAATCTTCAAAATAATTCTGCAATGCAATAATAAATAAATTCGTTAAATCCTAATTAGGCACAGCAACAAACCCAAAAAATTCACCTATGGCCTAGGTATAGTACTTGGCCAAATTTCTCTTTGTGCTAAGTGTTGTAGCAGCGGTGTTTCTTCTGTCTTTTTCTTTTCTTACAAACATTAGAAAACTGCATTTGGCTCATTGTATACCTATATTTTCCCAGATCTCCAGAACTCAGTATTTAAAAAGATTGGAATTTTACAGACATTGCTCTTATTTTAGTGACTACATTTGCTTACATGGGAATGGGGAAAAAAGTGAATAAAAGCACAGAGCAGAAAAACTAGAATTCTGCCTAGTCTGCTTCTGCTCGGGTTGTGCAAATGTTGCTCTCTCTGTCCCTTTGAGCCAAAGTGTTTTCTGCAGCCATTGCTGCATGAACCTTTCGGAAAAGCAATAAGAATAATAGCTGCTGTTTGACCAGTGTTCACTACCTACACATGAAGGTGTGAGGGAACGTAAACGGGCTCATAGTCCAAAACTGATACGAAGGTGCTAAATAATTACAAATTATGTAGTTTTGTTAAAATCGCATACACTGTATCTGGCTCCAGCTTTGCTGAGGCCACGAGAAGTAGGATCTCACCATAATCGTTTAATGCTCTTATTACTTTTATTCTATGCATCTCCCTGAGACATCAGTGAAAGAGCAGAGAATCAAACCTAATCCAGCTATGATTAACACATAAAATACCCTAAGCATATGTGCTTACATATACATTCGTACATTTACATATGTGTACATTGGCTTGTACACAGCAGGCTGTGACCGCAAGGGGTGCTTCTTTTTAAATGCTGATTACAGTAAGAGAAACGCATTGCTTTGCTTGTTTGCTTTTAGTATCCTTACAGACAGCATGAACATAACAGACATGGTCTTTGCTCCAAATAGCGTACACTTAATAGAACTTGACATAACAAATGAGGGTCCTAATCAGAGAAAGAAAAACACTGGAAAGACGAGCGGGTTTCAGGAAAGTTGCAGGGCTTCACTTCTCTCATTCCCTTGGCCTACAGAAAAACCTGAAGGACAGAAACGGCATGTGACAGGCAAAAGCCATATGAAAAGTGTTCAGGACAAAACAGCAGATGGCATGGGGGAACTCTGTGGAAAAGAGACATCCCTATAGCGGGGCAAAGAAAAGTTATTATATAAAGATGACATATAGTGGGTAAGAAAAGTAAGCAGGGCCTGATTTGGGGCTAAAACAGACAGACGAGAGTTTGCAGGACAGGACATGCATCCCAGCAAGAGGCAGATCTGCAGCTTCCCTGCAGAGCTACTGGGTGGCATATTTCACAGCCCAGTTTGTTGGCAGTCTCAAGGCTCACTCCTCTGCTCCCTTCCTTCTTGCCGCCTGCTACCCTATTTCAGCATGTTGCCTTTTCCTCTTCATTTCCATACAGAATTTCCACAGAGCAGACCAAACCCTTCAGAAGACCAGACAGGCAAAAAGCAGGTCCTCCAGAGAGTCAATCCCATCCAGGTGGAGGGGAGGAATCCGATGTACTCTTCCAACCTCCACCTCTTCTGCACACAGCACGCACACCAGCAAAGCCACATAGTGGAGAAGTGAAGCATGGCAAGAAAAGGTGGAGAGCACCTTGGGCTGGAAATACAGGTGCCAGGCAGACACCTGGGTCACCCTGCACTGAGGGTGCTGCAGCAGGGCTCTGCTAATGCTGCTACCTTCACCCACACTGTGCCCAGAGGATCCTCTGCTTCGTAGCCAAGCGGATGAGCAGAGAGATGGAAGGTCATAGGGAGGGTTCCACTTGCAGGAACAGCAACAGCAGCTCCCATAAAATGTGCTCTCTATAATAGGGCCAGTGAATATCACGGATCGAGTACCTCCGTAGTACACAGAAACATTAAATTATCACTATAAAGGGAAATACTCCAGCCCTCAATGTCATTTTGGATCACTAATTATGACAGACTGTTTTGGAATGTAACACTGAAGAAAACTTAGTCCTGAGGGTTTTGTGTAGATAAATAATAAATAGGCTTATGGTTACTGAGCAGTGTGATAAAGTAATTTCATAGCCCTAACAGGTTTACATACTGTCATCTACTACAGATCTAAATAAGCTGCCACTTTACACTCAGCATATTCAGAATTTAAAGACTCTGTTTGATAGTATTTGTATTTCAAGTCAGATTACTAGAAATGCCATGTACTGAAACGATCAACCCTAGACTTCCTTCCTCTCATCCACTCGGAACTGGGGAAAATGGCTGCTGGGAAGGGCTTCAAGACAGCACAGAATGAGTTAAGGGCTTTTAGAAAATCATTTTAGAAAATTACTTTATAAGAGTAAAAGAAGAAGGGAATGGGATACAACTGAGATCTAAGAAAAAGATTCCAGACACTCATGGCAAGAAAAAGAAAACTTATTAATGGAGGTAGTCTTTATTTGCCCGAACTGAGAAGGAATATGCAGAGTGCATTCCTTGGCTGGCACCAAACACCAAATGCAGGACAAGGGCATTAGACCTCCTAGAGCATTGAAATCCAAATCACACGTGTATGGGGAGAAACCTGAGGTGGAGAACAGCATGTGAACTTGCCGTGCCTTAGACAGAGGTTTGCTTGCCTAAATGATGATGTCAGAAATCTTTGGAAAGCTTTGATATTTTATGCATCATCCTTTCCATATTCTTAAGAAAGTAAGTGACACACTAAAGTACTTGCAAGGCCTAATTCAGGGAAAGGCTCGACTTCAGGAATCAAGACTAAGACATTACTACACCTGGAGCATGTGAACCCTTAGGCAAATAGTAAACAAACACACAACATACATTCTACTTAAAGTCTCCCAAGTGGGAACTGAGGGGATGCAGCTCTTTGCAGGATCCTGACCTGTATTTTACGGAAAGGACAGAGGCAGCAGGAGTACAGAGGATCACCTATTTAAACAAAAGAATTAACTGGTAGGAAAACTGCTGCAAATCACATAAGTAAGTTTGCACTTATAAGTTCCACTTAGGAAAGAAAGATGCACTAAACAGGGCAAATATTTTTCCTGTCCAGCAGAATGTGCTCATGTACACGGTACTTAAAATCCAAACTGATTTAGATATTTATCCTGAATCTTATCTAAAAGAAACAAATATAAAGCGGAAAAATACCAGGTGCCCCAGAATTGTAAAATTGGGTGTGCTACCATTTTAAATATTCTTTTCTTTATAACTGCCTTTGAAACACCAGAATATTTCACAAAACAAGTTTTTGTCTGCTGCTGACGCTGTACTGTGGGAGGTGGAAAACACAGTGAGGCACTGAATTTTTACATGAACACATATTAGCCACAGTTTATTCACTTGCTGGTAATTAATTATGCCTGTTTCCAGGCTCCAGATTGTCCTCACTGTGATTATTACGGCTGGCTACAGGATGGCACTATGTATGCTGCATTTTGCAAACACTGCCAGTTACCTTAATATGATTTTAAAGTAACAAAGCTCTTCAGCTTGTTGGAGGCAAAAAAGAAAGTTAATCCTATAACACATATGCTTTTCCAAGATGAGGCAAAGAGATGCTCCTTTTTCTCTTTTCCTGCAACAAAGCTGAGGTTTGGATAATACAAAGCACGGAGCTGCCATTTAACAGCTAACTTGGAAGTTCCAGGTCTTTCCTGCACCGATGCTGTTTAATTCACACACGCCTCAGACACAATCAAAGACTGAGCTTTTCTCTGAGCACATTTAAGTCACAAAACTAAATCTGAAAGAGCAGGATCAGGCAACTGAATCTATCTTTAGAAAATATATTCCTGCTTCCAAAGACAGCTCTTGTATTGGTTCATTTTGATTCTGTCTGTATCCTCACCCATAAAGAAGCATTTCACCTATATAAATGTTTCCATGTCAAGTAAGTCTCTATTGCTGAGGCTAATCCAGCATTTGGCTGAAGTGTAGGTGTACTGTGCAAGAAATAAGAGTTTCTAATTTTTTTTCTCTTTTTTTTTTTTGCATTAGCAAGGCTTCCTCTTTTTTTGGCAACATCCTAACAGATTACTAAACTACAGTCATCTGTTCCTGACAGAAGCACAAAGATAACTTCCTTGTTTATGCGACTTTCTGCAATGGAAGGTATCCAAGGATTTGTTTTGTTTTGTTCTTTCCTTGCTCAGCTGCCGTTCTTGTTGTGGCACCTCAAATCCCACACCTGGAAGCGATCTGGGCTGGGAAGCTCTCTCCACCTCCTGCTCACCTACATGTTGCAGTGGAGGCTCTGCAAAACACGTGGCATCACTACTGCCCTGCTCTCCTACTGTGGGTGAACATAGGTAGCCAGGCTCTTTAGCTCTCAAGAAGCAGAGACCTCAGCACTTGTTTAGTTTAGCCGTAAAAAAATCCAGCACCTGGACTCTCTAAACTCTGCAAAATCTTGAGCAAGGAGCAAACGATAAAGTACATTGGTATTTTAGAGCTGAGGATGCATTTGCTAAATTGCAATGCAGGTTTGTGTCTGCAAGCTATCCCTGTATAAGGACCGTAGTACAGACATCCTCATATGAATTAGCTGGCTCAGTTCAGTTTCCAAAAAAACCACCCTAGTCAAAACAAGTGCTATGACCTACTTTAGCGAGCGAGCAGTCTCAGCAGAGGCTGGAGCTGCAATCAAAGCGAACCATGGTGCCTCTCCTCAAGACACTCCAGGTTCAGGCTGAGAGACTTCAGTCTCCCACCAGCCCTTAATGGTCTCCCAGCACCGTCGCTAGAAGAGGCAGAAATTCAAGGAGGCAAAACAGGCCTACAGCACAGAACTGAACCCAAACCCTCGAGCTCGAACCTTCTGGCCTTTCGGCTGGTGTCCTGTCATCATTTTCACTAGACAAACTGGCACTTTTAAATGCTCCATACATAAATTAGTTTTTTTTTTCTGTGCTGCTCAGTCCAGTCTTTTTTTTTTTTTAAATTGCGCAAGGAATAAGAAGAATTAACAAGGGAGAAAATTATTATTTGCAAGCTCTCCAGTTCTCAAACACAAGATATCTGTGTTTGTGTGGATACAGGGCAGAGCCCACATCCATTTATCTCACTGGAATAACCTATAGCAGCACTTCTTTTCTTTTTTTTTTTTTTTTTTTCTTTCCAGCCAAGATAAATTATTTGGTTTAGCACAGCTGGTTAGAGCTAATTCCATAGCAGGAGTTCTTTTCAGTAGTGTGGGTGACAGAACATTTTCAGCAATTGGCTTAATTAGTTCTTGCTTCTTTGCAATAGCAAAGGACAGTTCATAAGGAACGAAAAAAAAAGAGGCCGAGGCTGAAGATGAGGTATAAAATAAAGCTGTTTGCTAGGGCAGTTTTGCCAGTTCTTTGCTTCCCACTGTCACACTAAGCAGAGGGCTGTCCTGGCGTCCCCAGCACAGATAAGAGAAGCGTGAGGCCGGTGGTTCTGCTGAATGTGGCCCGGGAAGGCTCTCTGCTCCTCTGCACAGGATACACTGGAGCATTCCGCAAAGAAAACACCCTGAGGAAGGGCACGGTGATGGGAGCACCACAAAGGGCTCCCCCTCTGCAGAGCCACCACGAGCTGCCCCAGGCACAGCCGGGCAGCCCCGTCACAGCTCTGCGCAACGCAGCCACTTGTGGCCCCCAGACATGCTCGACCTATTGAGTGTCACTGAGACGGAGGGTTAAGAACCAGCCAAGGCAAAGACGTCCATGTTTACCGTCCTTACATGCACGGTGGAAACAGCTAGAGATTTCTTTCAGCTCTCCTGGTTGCTCTGGAGCTCTACTCCAGCGAGCCACAATTAAATCTGTTAATGCAAATGTTTGTCTTTCTCCAAACTAGACTGAAGAGAGGTGAAAAATTTTAGCCGGGAAAAACTGAAGGCGACATAGCAATCAGAAATCAAAAAGGAAGGATCATTTTAAGAAATAAACAATGAGGAAAACGTCAAGGTACCTTCTAGGAAAAAAAAAAAAAAATCAGTGAAAATGCAAATACCTAGTGTTTATATCTACAATTCCTGTCCCTTTTTGGGCCATTATTTTTATATTTGCCCATTACTTTGGCCACCTGTGAAAGAGGCAGGGCCGCTCCCATACATAAAGTCGGGCAATGAGAGAAGAAAAGCTGCTGATAAAAACCTCTTCTACCTGCCCACATCTCAGTGATGGGCTGTGTAAACTGAACTGATGTTGAGAATGGCATTTTCTAACACATCCCTCTCAATAACCACCGCTAGAAAGCTGATGGCACAGGGCCTTGGAAGGGGATTTATGAACTTTGAAAACATTGTTTAACATGCTGGGGACAAGGGTGAGGGGCACAATTGAAGGGAGTACATTAAATCTAGGATTTCATCACCGATAAATCCCATCAGAAATAAGTTCTGATATGACACCTGTCAATGTCTGTAGCTTGACAGCTTACTTGTTTCTTCATTCTCTATGCCTTCAAGCCTATAAAAAAACACTGAAAATAATGATAGACTGAAAAGAATGAAGTTATTTGTTCAAAAAAATACTATCAGGAACATAAACAAAAGATAGAGAGTCCTCTATTATTTTTCAGTATTAATCATTCAGAAGTGCTTTCAGCAAAAGAGTATTGACAGGTAAGAGATTAGATATGTTTCTTTCAAATGCTTTGGCATAAGAGAAATTACTCCTGAAATATGTTTTCCCCCCAAAAAAACTTGCTCATTCTCATTCTATGTCAGCTTGTTTATCTTTATTATTATTTAAAAATACTGTATAAGCCTATGCACGACTGTGTACAAAGAAAATCCTCTTTGGGGGGGGAAAAAAAAAATCAGGGAAGTTAGCCAGTAGATGGCATTGTGGCACTTCAAAACATATTCCAGAAAATCCCACTTAAAAAAATACGAGCTAAGTACTCTGTTTAACCACTTACTGCTTAACCAGTGTAATATTTTGCTCCTGCTCAATGCTACACATACAAAACTGAATAAACAAAACCACACGATGTAGCTGTACTATCATACTAGCCCCGAAACAAATCTCCTCTGCTCTGGTTCCCAAATCCAATTAGCTCCATATGCTAGAGTTACAATCCCAGATTTGAAAAGATGATCTTTATTTGATGACTAATGTCCCATGAGCCATAGCCATCAAGGGGATACCAGAAAGCATCTGATTAGTTTAAAAGTATCTTCTAAAAAGTATTCATATAAAAAAACCTTATACAGCAAGGCAGATGGTAAGATTTTCTGCCATACAAAAAACACTGCAGAATGGATATTATCCCTTAAAAACAAATATCTGGGGTACTTTATGAATACTCTGATTTTCTTTTGATTAGACTGTTGATATGCGCTCGCAGCCACAGAAGAGAAGATTGCATGGCATTACAGACCTCAATTTCTGTGCAACACAAGATCTTCTGCATTGCTAAAACCACAACAAATTGAAACCATCTGCAGCTCAGGAATTTACTTTAAGAATTATATTCCCCACACAAGAGAATTTATTTATAGTGAAGTTAGAGTTGCAGTTATCTAGCTGCAGTAGTTCAGCTGCATACTGCTATACAGATAAAAACACCAGAGTCAAAAGCAATTTTAAGTACTGCACATATAGGAAATGAAGGTCAAGAGTCTCCTCCTCACAAAAAAATACTAAATAACTCATGTTAGTGATTTCAGTCTACTGCCTTCCTTGTATTTTGAATTAAATTTTCTCTTATTCCTAAAATAAAGGAGGGCTAGCCACATGCTGGGCTGGGTTTGCTTTGTGAGGGGCATGGTTCTTCCTCTCTCCTTGGCACCTAAGAGGGTTGGTCCATCTAGAGTGCTGGGTCCAGCTTCCCAGCAGAAGACAGGCACTGATGTCCAGGGGTGTGCAATTAAGATGATCAGAGGCTTAGAAAGCACGGTGTACAAGAAAAGGTGTCAGGAGCACTGTGGTTTTCACCTTTGAGAAGATGGAGGGAAGATTTTGTTGCTTACTGCAACTACGCTACTGGGAGGGTGCAGAGAAGACGAGAGCCGCGCTCTTCCCGGAGGCTCACAGTGACAGGACGGCTGGCAAAGATACAAGCTGGATCACGGTGAATTCGGATTAGATAACAGAAAAATGATTTTTCTTTTTTTATCATATGGTCAAACACCACTGAGATTTCCCAGAAAGGCTATGGAGGGAGGTTTCCCTGTGATATTTGTCTTGTCAAGAATTTCTAAAAATCCTTATACCGTAACAAAGAAGTTGCAAAACAGCTCAACTGAAGCTTCCTAGCTCAGGGACTCCAATTAAACTCATTAGTGCCCTATGAGTGACCAACCATACACGTTCAGATTACTTCCAGGTCACTCCTACCTGAGAAAATTAAAGTAGTCAGTTGTTCTGAGGGAGAATTTCAACTTCAGCTCTGCATTTCCTGATTGGTTAATATTTGGGTTTAAAACAAACAAAACACACATATAGACCAAATCAATCAAAATCTAGTCCCCAAATCAAAATAATCCTTCAAATATTCTTGCTAGTTTAATGTGTGAAAAGCACGAAGCTCATTTTACCGAAACAATTGTTTTTAGTGAAAATTTTCTTTCACTTTAAAGAGCCCACAAGAACACAAAGATATTGTCTCCTCCATCATTTTATGAAGCTGTGATCATTAACATGATGGCTTATATATTAAATTAAATAGTGTATTATTAAATATAAAGCAACACCTTGTTTCTGGAGCAGTTGGCCAGGTTGGACTGGAGCACACAGAAGAGAAGCAGCTCTTCCCTCTTATAGTCACAGCAAGAGATAAGTACTGGTAGAGCTAAACACTCTGCTAATCACACAGCACTTTGAGGAACAAAGATCAGTGTAAGAGAGAAAAGAACAAAAGAACTCTTATGTTGAATCAGTTCAACTATCCATCTTTCCAGGTGTGCTGTCCCCACCACTGGCTATCATGAGATCCTTTGGGATAGGGAGTGTGAACACGGCATATAAACATTTACGTTTCCCGTTGGAATGCCTCCTCTGATTCCAGCGTCCACAGCTTTTTGGCAAATTCAAGGCCATGCAGCTGCAGTCATAGCGTTATTTTAACAGACTGGACAAATTTGTTCAATTCCTTTCTGACCTCATCTACATATTGGCCTCTCTCAGAATGTTGTGGCAATGAGTTTTATGATGTAATTATGCACTTTTTCAAACTTGATGGCTGGTAATTTCACTTAGACCTTGCGTTATGAAAAACAGTTCATCTGTCATAACTTTCTTATTTCCTTCATGCTGTTCAGAAACTCTTACTTCTTGCAAGTGTTCCGCATGGAAAAATTCTTTCTTTGTATACATGGACCTTAGAATCATGGGGGAATACAAACTATACCAGAAGTATTCAATCATCCGATACCTATGCCACTAGGAGCAGCGAAAGCAGGACTAACAACTGACATCAGTTCTGAGCAGGTCAGAGAAGCACCTGGACATCTACAACTACAACAGAGCATTTGATACTAAATAAATAAAGCCCGTAGCAAGATCTGGTGTGGTGACCTCCAGAGACTGGTGGTCACATCCTTCTCTGTCTTATTTATGATGTGGATTTGACCTTGTATCCTGTGAGGCTGAGTGCCAACGATGCCTCAGAACTAGCACGAAGATGACACCAAGTCACCTGAAGGTTCTGAGTTCCAGGAAATTCATAGGTAACCTGGCTTTCTTATGGGTCCTTTAGGCTTGTATGAAAGCATGATGTGCATGGGACACCACATGTGTCAGTAAGAAAAGAAGCAAGTTTCTTTTCTCATGTCCATCTGTTCCCCTTTGCCATCAGGAGAGAGCTCGGTAAGGCAGGTTCCAGATCCATGAGAGACACTTTCTGCCTGCAAAACTTGGCCGTTTTGCCCTTGCAATTGAACCCAAGGAATCTGATTTCCTCCCAGAGACACCAAAGTGCTTGAACCTTTCATCCTTTGGCATGCTCTATTTGTAAACAGCAGTTCTCCTAGCACAGCTGATACAGAGACCCGGAATTGAAGCATACAGAAAAGTACTCATGCTCTGCACATGCAAAGTGGTATTTTTCAATTCATTCAGTGACTCACAGTATAATGGCCAGTCTCTAATTATAAAAAAAAAAAAAAAAAAAAAAAAAAAAAAGAGGTTTGCTGTGTCTAGTATTTATTTCTTTGAGAGAAGAGCACTTACAGCTAAGAACAAAGATAAGGATTTTTGCAAGATGACTATTGTTGCAAAATCCACACTGTAAAATAAACAATATATATAAAAGGTTTTTCATATACTTTAAATTGATTTGACGCTGATCCACCAAAGCAGAGGCCATTGTTTAATCCAGTACACAAAGCAAACCAGATTTTCAGAGAAATTAAAAATAAAAATATGATGATGGAGCTTGTGCCATAGCATTCCATTGCTCTTCTGGGTCAAAATTACAGTCAGAAAAGAATCTCTTATTTGCAGAGACAAATGAGAAGACTCATGATAAAATTCACAAAAACTATAAAGTTTTCTCTTGTTGTTCCACAGCTTAGAGTTGTAATGGTAAGAATGGTAATTTTTTATGAAAAACAAATTCCTAAAGCTTACTCGCCTATAACCATGGAACATCTGCACCAGAAAGGGGATTCATTATGGTTCTATAAAGCTTGAGGCTCCCCACTGACAACATCTGTCCATAAAGAAAAACAGACAGCCAAGTCTTCTACGCCTTTTTGCCCATCTGACCTAATGTTCTTTACACCAACCAGTGTTTAAACACCAGATTTAAATCAGGCTGATAAAATCTCTTGGGTAAATTAAATTTTTAATTATGTGCCAATACTTCTTGGTTCTAAATATTGGGCTTAATCACTGAAGTTCTCTATACAATTTCATTTAAACAGCAGATCATCATAAAATGCATTATCCTCAAGATACTACACTTGCTAATTTGCTGTATAATTTCAGAGTTAATTGACAACTTCTTGCCATTCTGAAAGCAGTTTGCTATATTTTTCCAGGCATTCTGATGCTGCCTACAGCAAGTCTATGCCAGGTACAATATCTCCTGCCCACAAATAAAAAAGCTCTTGACTCATCAGGAATTATGTTCTTCAAAAAGAAAAAGAAACAAGAAAAAAAGAGAGAGAGAAATTAGCACTGATATTTCCCATGTCGTTGCAAATGCCCTGTCCAATCCACAGCTACATTAAAATGTATCAGCAAGGAAGACATACAAAGAATAACAAGAACTAGAGCTAGCTTAACCCTGGGGTGCCTTCCAATTATAAAAACCTTTAAATAGCAAGCATGCAAGTCAAATTTAAGAGATCAGTTAAAATTTTCTAGCCTTTATTTTTGAAGCATTTAAGTTCTCCTCTCCATAAACTCCTCTTTTAACTACATTATTAGTTACAGGCAAATTACATTAAGTGATATTTAATCCATTTTCCGAAGCCCAGCTGGCTTTTACACTTACACTGTATGCATTTCTGATGGTAATAACTGCTGAGTCTGAGTACAGTCTGAGTAGATGCGATATCTAACTTGTTTTAGCTCCATTTCTACTCTCCATTCTTATATTTGAAGAAAGAATGTATTTATCTTCAGTCTTTCCCCTATTCTACTCTTAAAGAAAATATGCAGACCCTTTATGTGATACAGTATTACCTATAGGGAGGAAAGTATCTACCTTCCTTCTCTTGGGAGGAAAACAAAGTCACATCATTGTAGCACCTCAGGGCCCTACATCTCTGAACAGGGGTTTGTAAGGCAACAATCCACAAATGTGTAGGACATAATGACGATGTTTAACAGCGTCCAACCTTCCACCTACAGTCATTTGTTTCATGGTAAGGGAGGTGGAGAGAGGGAAGAGATTTCCTTAGGTGATCATTTAATAGGCTTCTTCAGTAACACCTACTGAAGAGGCCAGATGCAAGCACTAGTATGCCATAACTAAGGTAAATAAATCAAATGAAACCAAACTTAGTGTCAGACCAGTAGCAACTAGCTTTTGTTTTTGAGGGGTGGGTCACAAATTTTAAACAAATAAGAAGTATTCTACTCTTTTAATAAGAGATAAGAACTTTCCATCTATTTCAAAACAGAACAAGACCCTTCAAAGTCAGGCACTTATGCCACTTATGAGTGTCCAGAATATTAACACGCTGCATTTCCATATATATCCATAAAGGACCATTTTTCTAGCATTAGATGCTGAGAACATCAATTTGTAGTGAACATGTTACTCTTCTGCTATAAAAGTATGAGGAAAAACAATCTCTAGCACATAGATTTGAAATCTTTGTGTCAATAATGTTAGTCAATATAAGCATGTAAGTTTTTAATGAAGTCACTATACTGCTTGATTACCCACTCCCCCAAAACACCTCAATTAGCAGAAATATTGATTCTATGCTATTCAATCTTACAAGCCTAGGAAATATGGGCCAGTAAACCTGCTACTACTGCTAAATAGTAATAATAAAAAAGCAAGCTGATATAGTAAGAAAATTACAACAAAGGGAAAATGTCCTTCTGCATCCAAATTTGGTTGCAGTAGATAACATTTTAAATAATTTTAGCTCAAATCCCGCTGAGCCAGTCATATATAGGGTGCTCCCTTGCCAAGCAGGTCACCAAGTGGTCCTTGAGACAATGTGGTTGTCCTGTCATCACTACGTACTGTCTGGTTCAAAACACTCTCCCAGAAGTATAATAAAGTCAAAGCATAGAGCAAACGGTGCCAAAGGTCTAGCTGACAATCTCGTCATATCAAGGAGAGAAGCAAACTGGTCCAACTCCAGCTTTTAGAAAGAATGACAGGAAGTTAGTGCTTATTCATTCAGCACAGAACGAATTCCTGTCTACATTTTTTTGCACATTTTTATGAGATAAAATCTCTCTTTGTATATCCTGGAAATTCTAAGTATCTGAAAGACTCTGAAACCGCATCACTTTACAGTAAATGGACATATGTTTAAAAGAGCAAAAACAACTCCATTTTTCATAACTAACCCAAATTGCCATATATTAAAGTCTAAAAGAACTGTAATAAATCTATCTTACCAATTGTTTAAAAGGCCAACACTGCCAGTACTTTCTGAGATAAGCCTGTAGCTATTTAGGCTACAGTATCTTTACTTTTTTCAATTCTGTATTTGCAGAGGTGTATATAAAATAAATTACTAGCCTTCTTCCACAATAATAATAAAAAAGCCCTCTCATTAAGTGTCCAGAAGATGATTGCCATTTCATATGTCTAGCAAAATTTTTCTATCTATCTATCTATCTATCTATCTATCTATCTATCTATCTATCTATCTATCTATCTATCTATCTAAATATATCTTTTCCTACACATATATTCCTTTTATTTCTGTAAGGGACCAACTTACGTCATTGGGACAGTATTCATAAAAAGAGGCAGTAAACAGTTTTTAAGTCAAAAGAGCACACTTTATTCTTCCTTGAGACAAAGTATGTCCTTCCGAAAAGATAAAACGCATATCTTAGATTTAAATAAGTCCTTATGTAAAGAACTAAGGTAAATATCTAAATCCTGGCTAATATTTGACAGTGGCTGCCTTATGGAAACACAGAACTCTGTGAGGAGAACGTCTGAATGATTAAACTGTAAAACAATATGTCAGCTGTTGGAGATGAAAAATCAACAGCCCGAATAACGGCAATGACAAACAGGATCAAGAGGACAACAGCATGTGGTGGTGGTGGGGAAATACCTCAGCATTTCCAAAAATGGGAGCTTAAAACAGAATTTAGTTCTTATTTCAGCATCTAAGCAAACAGTTTAATTCTCAAGTGTGCAACGCAGTGAGTCATAATGAGGTTCAGCACACTCAAAAATTTATGTCTGTCTAAATATGAACTTGGGATCAGAGCTTTTAAGAGGCTTTTCCCAGTATTGGCATTAGTAACCAGCTCAAGGCGTTGGGCCCGCAGAGTGACACCGGGCCCCAGCACCTCCTTCCTCCTCATGATGCCCAGGAGTTCGGAGCCGTCCCCAGCGCAGTGCGGCGGCCCCGGGGGAAGTGGCCCCTCTGCGCGCAGGGCAGCCCATGGCAGGGCTACGAGACCGCACTCCTCGCGTGTGGGGCACAGCCAGTGACAGCATTTTGATGCCTACGCACGAGGCAAGGCAGCTGGCACGCTACAGAAGTGCTGTGGGTCACTGCACACAGCGGCGTGTTTCCTTCCCAATCTGCAAGAACCAAGATATTGTTCTTGCCAAGAACAAGGTATTGTGATTCCTTGGCTTCTCCAACAAAATGTTTCACAAACATAGTCATACAACTACTGGAGCAGACTAACAGATATTAAAGCCTCCTTACAAATGTATAAGTACAACAGATAGTCTAAGCAAATTTTTTACTGCTGCCAAAGCTCATTCAGATCCACCTGTGTTAGAAAAGTTGGTCCAAATCCTAACGTAGAAGGTACTTGTGAGGGCACCAATGGTATCAACACTACACTGAGTTGACCTGCTCTAAATGATACCTTATGAAGAAGCATAAAAGGTGTCAGCATCACTCAAGAGCCAAAACACTTTCAGTGTTTCCATGTGGTCAACAACAGCAGTTGGGTGAATGGCAGCTGGGCTGCAGCTTTATTTTGGGAGCTTCTATGTGATTGTCCTAGGTGAGTCTGGCTACAACTATGGTCTCTCCATGGGCTTCCTGGGAACGGCAGCGCTGCACTGCAAGCAAGCAACGTCACAGCAGCTCACACTGTTGACAAGCTGCTTCAAACCTTTTCTTCTCTTCCCATTAGGCATGCTTTTGTTTTCACTGACTCACTGAGAAGGTTAACAGCAAAAAGCAGATCTATCAGAACTTGCTTCTGTGTGTGAATTGTACCTTCAAAGGTCACCTAGGACCTCAGTCCTACATGGACTTAGGCAATGGAGTCCTCACAGCCTCCCAATAGGTTCATATCTGAATGAATACAACACACTGCTTGCACTGTTTTTGAGCTATTTACCAGTGCAACTTTAACCTACGTTTCTTAATTAGTAGAATTTACCATGAAATTAATATGCAGGGCATGGAGTTGACTTAAACTTTCTTGCAGAAAACTTGAATATTTGGATTTAAGCAAAAAAGTGTTCAGCTATGCCTGACATTGAGAAGAAGGTTGTCAGCATTTGCAAGTTACTTTCATCTCCTGCTGATCAAATCCACCTTGCAGGCTGTGAGTCGGGATGTACAGGGCAAACTGATAAACTTGTGGAAAGTGAATCAGAGGACCCAAGCAACACAAAAATGAAGGTGAAATATTATTAGTTTGTCTTAAATATTCACTACCAGCTATAACTTCTGTCCTTACATATCCTTCTGCTGACATCAGTCGGTGATCATAAGAGAGCAAGAGGACAAGACAGAGGTCAATAATTTCTAATATATGTGATAATGTACAACTAAACAAAGATGGTGTTCTGGACAGGTGACTATTCAGTTATCACTGTCCTGTTATTGAATGTGTTAAGATGATGGTTATATTTAGGAAACTTTTTAAGAATGCAAACAAGAAGCCTTCTAAAACAGTATTTGCTTGCAGCCACAGAGCATGTAAAATAAGATGCAAATTAAATTGCCCATTTTTTTAATAAGTTATTTAATTTGAATAACTGAAATCAGGTTACATTTAATAGGTGATTTTTAACTCAAAACTGGAATTATCTAAGTTATTTTTCAAGTATATTTTGTGAGTAAGCATAATGTGGCCTTGAAATCACAATAAAATAGAGCAATAAAATGTAGAACTATGCAGCATAACTAATCAAGGAATTCTGACTCAGCATGGGGGGAGAATTCAGGAACAAGCAAAAAACTTTTCCGTAGAAAATAAAATGTACAAGTTAGAACTGAACTTAGGCAGATCTAAATTGACATTTTCTGCAGGAGAAGTATTGCCAAGGCTCTTTTAGAAGTTGCTTTCATGCCAGAGCAAATATTTTCATTCCACTGAACTTGCCAGACAACTCACCAACCTAAAGCATAGAGTAAATACACTTTCCAGTAATATCAAGTCTGGAATATTTATTAAAAACATTTGTGATCAATGAAAACAAACTCCCAATCGACACATACTCAAACTTTGAACTCTACTTTGCATATGCAGCAGCACAGAACAGAACCTCATCCAAAATAGATTTTTACACTGCAGAAGAAGAGGTGGTAGTGAGTGGGTGCTCTTCTACACATTATTACTAAAATTTGACCTTTTGTGCCTGTTTTTTTCACTGACTAAAATTAGCGTGCTTCATTTTCTGCTTGCTTGGATGCACACCCTACTGTGTTCCAGTGCTTACAAGTGAAATCAGCAGTATGATTTAAAACCTTTCTACGATTTTTCTGATTGGGGACGCACAGGACCTATTAAGACCTCAGCTGTCCTACTCGATAAAATTTTCTCTCTGGTATACTTAATATCGTGTGGACCAAAATGACCACACCTTTCACATGCACTATCAACACTTGGGATGCCTATTTTCCTACTGCTGTAGATGCTTAAATAATAGATTTATTTAGTGTAGATGAGGGTCTATTTTTTTTATCATGATCTTACACGGGAGCTCACATAATATTATCACTAAATTGTTGCATCCAAGGTCTCATTACTTTGGAATAATCAGTCACTTCAGAGAAAAGAAAAATAAAATCTTTTTCTTGTATATAGCTCCTTTAAGATCCATCAGGATTACATTTTGTTATCCTTTGGCTCTATGATTGACCTTAATTTGTTAAGTAAATGAAAGAGGGAATTGATTTTTTAATGAGTAGACAAAGAATTGTTACCACCCAGTTTTACAACATGGTTGAATGTAATGTTCAATAATACATATTTAAGCAAGAGAAGAATTTGCCCATACCTCACGCTTTAATCTTTAAAAATATTGGCACTGCAATCTGGATGCTACAGATGCTACAGAAAGTACAGAAAAATCCAGCAATTTAAAAGTATTGCATCTTCCTCCTCATCCAAGGAATACTTAACACATTTTTCTTTCTTAGATTTTTCAATCTAAATGCTTCCAAATTTTCACCTCTCCTGTTATTACACAATCATTATGGCCAGGAATTTCCAAAAGCTTTCTGAGAAACAAGTGAAAATTGCTTTCACTTAAATCACAAATGAACAGAAACAGAATGCTGCTTAAAATGCCTTGCTCAGATGAACTGAATCCACAGAGCTGCTGCTGCTGACAAGCAATTTCTCCCTTTCTTGATATATAAGTAAATGAATCACAGGATTTTCTACAGTATACAAAATGAGTAGCAACATTTATTAGCATAAGACTGAAGATGATAGTAAAACATACCTGCCCTTTGCAGGATGGTTTCAGGGAGGTTTGGCACCGTGCCTTTACATTGTACATGAGGTAGACAGCAAAATGGCTGTTACCGTCTTCATGGTTAAAGCAGTTGTTTATGGGAACTGCTATTTACTGGACTCTGATCCACTTTTTTGGTGGAAATTAATCTCTGCAGAAGTGCTGTTAATCCTGTTTCCGTCTTTGAGAGGCTCCCACAGGTGATGCACACAGATAGACTCTCATTCTTGAACACTTGACATTGCTGACCAAGAATTACAACCAGCGGAAAAGGAGGAAAGGACAAGATCAGAGGCATTGCCTTCTTAACACTTCACAAGCAGTTAAACATGGAAAGACCAAGTACCTTCCAGTCTGAATTTTTGCAAATGAGGACTTGGAGTTGCTGGCTATTTTTCAGTTTGCAAGTTTTTCCGAAAAATGCTAGCCAATGGAAACTCCTCCTTGTTACTGCTTTCTGTTGCCCTTTGCAAGCTCTCATGGACAAAAAACCAAAAAATAAAAAATAATAAAAACCATGAAAAGGAATTTTTATTGTATTTCTCTACTAGATAAAGATGCTAATTTCAGGGAAGAAAAAAAAAAGGCAAAGAAACATTTTGTCCATTTTGGGGTTGAAGGTGAATAACAACTAGGAATTTATCAAAGAAATATGAGAAAATGAGGCCTAGGTTATACAGGTGGGATGAGAAGTAGAATAGGCAGGACACACTCTCACAGAAACTTATAAAAGGTATTTTGGAAAAAAAAATAGAAAATTGGAATTAAAAGGGGTATGTACATGATACACACAATTAAAAAAAAAAAACTTTGGCAGACAATGAAGGATTAGTGGCAGGCCAAAGGACACAGGTATAAGGAAGAAGAAAATGTGGTAACTGCCACACTGCCTCAGGCCAGTTTGACAGTATTAATTACTTCGTCTTCAAGGAGTCATACTCTGGGGTGAAGGAAGAAAGGAAGAAGCTGGTAGGCTTTTAGTTAGCATGGTAGGCTTTTAGTTAGCATTTCTATGCCACTTGGTATATTTCTGTGAATATCTATTGGACTTTTTTCTCCTTAACTATGCAAATGCCAACTTGTGAACTGTGAAAAGCTAGAATACATTGAGAATAAAGTCCCAAGAAAGGATGAAAAACATGCTTGTTGGAAAAAGTAGAGAGTATCACAGACGATCTGGAAGTGAGCTGTTACCAATCATTACTGATTGCTCACATGTTTGTTTACCCATCTCTCCACAGCAATTACAAAGACACTTAATTTGCCAGAATCCTAAAGCCTTTTGAAAGCTGAGTACTCGGAACAGGTGTGGAGGACAATGTTCTTGGTCCCACCAAGCTCCATCAAGCAGAGCTGCTAGACAACAGTGTTGAGCACAAGACTGAACAGAAGATGCACCAGAACCTCCAAGAGCAACTAGGGGCAAGAGAAGGCAATGGCTCTGCAAAGGTCCTGCTGCTTTCCTGAGAGATGGAGACAGAGCTGGGGATGAGGTGCATCCCCAAACAGAATCCCTGACATCTCACTGGGCTACACAGCATCCCTGCATTTCACACAGAATCAGAGAATGGTCGAGGTTGGAAGAGACCTCTAGAGATCATCTAGTCCAACCCCCCTGCACACGCAGGGTCTCCTAGAGCACGTGGCACAGGGTGGCATCCAGGCGGGTTTGGAAGATCTCCAGAGAAGGAGACTCCACCACCTCTCTGGGCAGCCTGTTCCAGTGCTCTGTCAACCGCATAGGAAAGAAGTTCTTCCTCACATGGAGATGGAACTACCTGTGTTTCAATTTATACCCATTACCACTTGTTCTGTCACTGGCCACTACCGAGAAGAGTTTGGCCCCCTCCTCCCTACATTCACCCCTCAGGTACTTATACATATTGATCAGATCCTCTCTCAGCCTTCTCTTCTCCAGGCTAAACAGGCTCAGTTCCCTTAGTCTTTCCTCATACAGTAGATGCTCCAATCCCTTTATCATGTTTGTTGGTCTATGCTGGACCCTCTCTAGAAGCTCCTCTGGGGAGCCCAGACCTGCATCCAACGCTCCAGGTATGGCCTCACCAGAGCTAAGGAGAGGGGCAGGATCACCTCCCTTGACCTGATGGCAACACTCCAACACTCTGCTCCATTTGACACATTGTAGAAGTTGGTTGCTTAACACCAGTCCTCAAGTGCTTGCCAGCGCCATGGAGTTCAGAAACCACAGGGTTGCTGCCCCTGCTCCTCAGAAAGTTTAGTGCTTAATCTGGAGTGGGAATTGGCTTCAAAGTGTGGTTTTGGTTCATTTTTTCCCTTGATTACTGAGGATATGTGAGTGTTGCTCATGAAATGAGATGAAATGATAAAGTTACTTATTTATTTCTAGGTGGACCACTGCACAAAACTTTCATTTGTTTTAATTTCTCCTAGTATATGTTAAAAAATATATATCCCTTGTAGTTAGTGCACTGGACAATACCAAAGTCTCATCCCCCAGATACTAGTTCTGAAGCTGGGCAGATGTTTAGTTTAAAAGGAACTTTGTGCAGCCTCATCAAAATTCTGAAGCACTGATAATGGACAAACATAACAGCATTATAGCACTACAGCTTAACAGGAAAGCATATGGGGAAACAATATTTTACATGACAAATCTGAACAGTTAACAGTGGTGTTATAGCCCTATTATGCCCCTAATTCATGGTTCTGTATGTTTGTTATTAAAAAGAATACTGTTTCCAGGAAATATGCTGTTCTAAAAATACAGGGGAGGTACAGCTAGAAGTTAAATCCTGTTTCCACTGAAACTATTAGCAAAATTCCCTTTTACTTCAAACAGGCCCAATCTTCATTTATGGTTTACTATCAGTTTTATTTTAATATATTTTTATGGATTAAATTCTGGAGATATAAAAGAATAAGCAAATCTGGAAAAATGCAAAGTGTTTTATTTGTCTCAGACTTAGAAACAGAGCAGCTGCTTCAGCTCAACATGGACAGTATTCTTCAGGAAGCTCAAAAGTGTCTAAGTATCCAGACAATGAATTTAATTGGAGAGACTGAATTCACATATAAATTTACCGACTTACAAACTCACCTAGTGACATCTGTTTACCTTCCTGCTATGGAAGAAGGAGGAGATAAACCCACAAAACAAAGAGAAACTACCAAACTGTACTAATAAAAATGGTTTTAAGAGCAAGAGGGAGGTTTGTAAGTGGTAGGTGAATCAATAAGACTGCAGTTCTTCACAGAGGCTAAAAATCAATAAATGACCCTGTATTACGCCAGTGATGCTTGTAAAGGATTTTGTTAGCATGGCAAAGAAGCAATGTGATTACAGTGCTGATAACTGCTCTGCAACTTCATCACACAAGGCATTAAAACTATGTTTTTAAACTCTGTAGCCAAAAAGCTCCAGAGGTTTTGCCTTGTCTCTTACAGTAACATAGGAAGCATTCAGAAAGTCATCTCCAATTAAGCAGTGGCTAATCATATGTAATATGCTGTATCCTCGATCAGTGTCATACAAATGTTGCATTTAGCTGGCTGATGGTTACGATATGTTGTAAGTAGGTCAAATTTTGATGCTCTGATTTACTATATAAAGGAACTATATATAAGTTCTCATCCTGGTTTACTGTTAGCATCAAATCGATGTGTTACTTTTGTGCAAGACTAAGTTTTGGCAACAGTGGACAGCAAACAGCAGCCATGTTGCTACTTGCTGACTATGTTGATCTGGGAAAAGAAAAATACAAGCCCCTGAGAAAAGCTGCATCTCTTTTATTGCTGATAAACCCATTTCATGTCTGTGGAGAACATGTCTGCCTTTGGCAATGGTTCCTCTTAAAAACAAAACAGAAGTATCATTGTTTTAGTGCACATTAAGGAAACATAACTCCCCAAGTGAATCTTACGCATTAATAACATCTCTTTAACCACTGTCTAATGATTTCTGCAGACATGAAATGGAATATTTTACTACTGATTTCAGCCATCTGTGCTGCTTTTTCTTTCAGTTCAGGTTTGCCAAAACTGTAATGAAATTCTCCATGCTTTTATGCCATTATATGTTTGTTAGTACCAACACAGCAATTAAAACTATCAGTGGTGTCACAAATGTTAACTGCTGAGCTCTCACTTTGGCAGACTTCTTTTTTTTTTTTTTTTGAGTGAGAATAAGCTATTTTGTGTACCTCTGCATTAACATTTTAGTTTGCCTCACTTCACTTGTGGAGTTTCTTTGTCATCCACATTTTGTTTCACATTGTCAAGCAGTGTCTCCAACTGTACAGACTGGATACTGTTCAGATTAAACTTAGTCAGAGAGATGTGCTTCAGCAGCACATCTGAAGAGCTCCAGCAGTAAACAAGTATTAAATCATTGGGACTAGACAAGAACTAGTCCACAGTAAAACAAAACAAAACAAAGCATTTATACTGCAGATATCAAGTTCTCAATATAAGGTATTTTGCCTTATTGATTTGCTTATGTGTATCAGTGAGGATACAGTTCTGTTGTCTCCATTTTCTCGGCTCTCAGATAGATGGTATCTTTTGGGTATGACCCATTCTGAATTGAATCTGGCAACGAATGTCAAGGACAGCAACAAGGGCTTCTTTAAACGCATCCATAATGAAAGGACAACTAGGGAGAGTGCAGGCTTGCTCAGAATGGAGCAGGGGCCCTGGTGATGAATGTCACAGGGAAGGTAGACATGCTGAATGCCTCCTTTGCTTCAGGCTTTACTGGTGAGAACAGCCCTAGGGAATCCCAGGCCCAGGAAATCAGGCAGAAAGTCTGGAGAAAAGAAGACTTTTCCTTGGTGGAGAAAGATTGGGTTAGAGATCATTTAGGTAAACTGGACATCTACAGGTCCATAGGCCTTGACGGGATGTACCCACGAGTGCTGAGGGGACCGTCATTACTCAGCCATTCTCAATTACATTTGAATTGCATCCTGCAGAACAGAAGAGGTACCTGAGGACTGGAAGAAAGCACCTATCAATTCAGAAAGGGCAAGAAGGAAGACCCAAGAAATGACAGGCCAATCAGTCTGACAGCCTCACTTCTATCCCTTGAAAAATGGGGGAAAAGCTCATCCTAGAGTGTCAGCTCTGGGAAAAGCTCATCCTGGATGTCATCTATAAGCATGCAAAGGAAAATAAGATGATTAGCTGTAGTCAGTATGGATTCACTAATGCTTTCCATGCTTCCTAGGGGAAACCGTGCTTAAACATTCTGATAGCCTTCAATGATGGAACGACTGGCTGGGTAGATGAGGGGAGAGCAGTGAATGTTGTCTACCTTGACTTCAGCAAGGCTTTTGATACTGCTTCCCACAACATCCTCATAGGCAAGCTCAGGAAGTGTGGATTAGATGTGCAGATAGTGATGTGAGTTCTGAATGGCAGAGCACAATGGGTTGTGATCAGTAGTGCTGAGTCTAGTTGGGGGCATATAGCTAGCCATTATACCACTGGGTTCAGTACTGGGTCCAGCTGTACTCAACCTATCCATCAGTGACGTGGATGAAGGGACACAGAGCACCTTCAGCAAGTCTGCTGTGATACAAAATCAGGAAAAGTGGCTGATGCACCAGAGGGCTGTGCTGCCATTCAGAGGGACCTGGACAGGTTGAAGAGCTGGGAGGCAAGGAAGCTCATAAAGTTCAGCAAATGCAAGAGCAGGGTCCTGCGCTAGGAAGGAATAACCCCAGGCACCAGGGCAGGTTAGGGATTGAACTTTTGGAGAGCAGAGAGGGACCTGGGAGCCCTAGTGGACAACAAAGTGACTGTGAGCCATCAGTGTGCCCTTGTGGCCAAGAAGGCCAGTGGGATCCTGCATTAGGGAAAGTGTTGCCAGGTTGAGAGAGGTGATTCTCCCCTTCTGCATGGCCCTGATGGACCTGTCTTGCTCTGTCCAGTTCTGGGCTCCTCAGTATAAGAGAGACATGGAAATACTGGAAAGAGTCTACTATAGGGCTACTAAGATGATTAGGAGACTGCAGCATCACTCCTATGAAGCAAGGCTGAGAGAGTTGGGCCTGTTTAGCCTGGAGAGGAAAAGACCAAGAAGGCATCTTATCAATGTATACAAACATTTGAAGAGAGGGTGTCAAACAGTATGGGGCCAGACCCTTCGCAGTGGTGCCCAGCAACAGCACAAGAGGTAATGGGAACAAATTGAAGCACAGGAAGATCCCTAAGAGGAATATGAGCAAAACCTTCTTTAGTGTGACCGAACACTGCACAGGTTGCCCTGAGAGTTTGTGGAGTCTCCTTCCTTGTAGGTATTCAAAAGCTGTCTGGATACAATCCTGCGCAACATGCTGTAGGTGAGCCTGCTTAAGACAGGGGGTTAGATGAAATGATCTCCAAAGGTTCCTTCCAACCTTAACCATTCTGTGATTCTGTGATTTAAAATATGCTGATTAGAGAATACTCTAATTAGTAGCAGAAAGAAAAGAGATAGAAAAGAGAGAGAGATAACATACAATTCTCAAAATCTAAGTTAAAAGTTACACTTCATCCAGGAGTGATTTCAGAAACATTCATAAAACCTTATAGAGGTTTTCCTTAGGAACAGGCCCTTGATGATTGAAAGGTGTTTGTTTTTACCCATGTGTGTGATCTCCTGTCAACTTCTACACTACTATTCTCCTTCCACATTGCATTTTTCAGCAAATGAGAAAAACGAATAGCATATAAACCAAATAAGGGAAAAATGAGAAAGCAAATGTCTTTATTCAGATCTGAAATATTCTTTTACGCAGTGCGTCCAAATTTACTTGCAATTATAAGAAAGAAGCTGCTATGAATTAACAATTCAAAGGAACAGCAGCTCACAGGTAGCATCAATGGTATGGTCATTACCATTGAAATTTCTTTATTGCAGTAAAAAAGATGAAGACTAAAGCCATGTAAGAAAAATAACTGATTAGTTCTTTCTTTTTATTCTGCTCTAAAAAGAAATGCCATTAAGAACAGAGCTAACACATAGCATTTAAGAGCAATTCCATAACACAAAACTACAATATACAAATGGCACTATTCCCAAGGAGTATCCCTATCACAACACGTGGTCTAGCAAACGTTCAGTAAATATCAAAGTGGTTTAAGAAGTTCTAACCTTTCAGCTGAGGTACAGCATCTGACTGCATGTGCACTCCTAGTCCATAGTGATGCAAAATAAAATGGGTTTATCTACTTACCAGCTACTTTTACTTGCACTGCAACAGATTAGCCATGTACCTACAGCCTGATTTACCGTAAGTGAATGAGGAGAAGGAAGACGACTGAGAAGAAGGCAAATATAAAAAAGGAAGAGCAAGTTCAGAGAAATTTCTGTTATGGATGGAAAATTTACATCTTTATTAAGTAGCACAGTTATCTAAAATAACTCAAGCTGAGGCAAAGATCTATGCCTTCTAAACACTTTTATTCAATGCAGAGAAGCAAGAAAAAAAAAATATTTCAGGTTTGGCAGACTACGATCTACAGTAATATGCAGATATTGGCTTGTTTGGGCAGATTAAAAAAAAACCATACAATATTCCAATACCTACACTAATACTATTGACAGAAATGACACCTTGGCAGCATAAGGCACTAAATAAATCAAAGCTACTGATACATATTTAATACACAACGTTATCTTCTCTCAAACCAGTTAGAATAATCAGTATTAGAGGAAGCATTTGAGTGCTTCAAGAAAGGGTTCTGGGGATTTAGTACGTGCCACGATTTATTTCAAATGAATCCAAACAGGCCTATTTCTCAGGACTGGGGACCACCTTCTTGGTATCTTTGAACCATTAGCAGTAAAAAAGAGGCAGGAGTTGTCCCTGCTGGCATAGTTCAGCTGTCCCTGCTGTTTCTCTTCATAGTAGTGCAGTCCCAACAGGCCCTCCCGTTGTTGCTTCCTTCTCTGGCATGACCCTCTTGTGTGCTTGATTCATTGGTCTGGGGGCTGCCCAGAGACCAATCTCTTCCTTTCTTAAGGCAGAACTGCTTATGTCAGCACTGCTGCTGAAAGATGCTCTTTCTGCAGCTCCGATTAAGCTCAAGTTGCATCCTGCAGAAGCTAAGGGATATAAGCTCAAGTTGCATCCTGCAGAAGCTGAGGGATATTATTCCAAACCTTTTAAAAATCAATGGCTGTTTTTTGATGAATAAATGTTCTGCTACAAGACATCACTCTTGCTCCAAAGCAGCAATTGTGCCTCTCCTTCCTAGAACTTCAGGTCCCCACTCTGCTCCTTCTGCTGACACCAACATCTGTACAACCATTTGGTGACCCAGATAGGGCCTCTGGAGCCAAGCTGACCACCAATCCGCTGCTGTCCCCACCTGCAAAAGTTGTTCTTTTTGGAATCAGCCAGTCACTGTCCCTGATCCTGCTTTCCATGCACCATGCCAAATACAGACACCTGCTCAAGGAACAAGGCAAGGCTACTGCTTTCAGCAACAGTGCTGGCCTTAAGCTTTTGTTGACCAACAGATGGGCAGTTGTAGTCTTACCTCCCTGAAATTCTTCTCTGGTTTAAAATACCTACCTTGCATTTTCTTCCCTGAACTGTTGAACAACTGGGCTCAATCCTGTATCTCAGGTGCCTCTCAGTGAGGCATCTAATTGATCTCTCAGAAGGGCTCAAGTTCTGCTTGACAGCCAGTAAAATTCTTTGGAATATCTTGATATCAAAAGTACTCTGCAAGACCTCAATTTTAATTGTGTTCAAACTGAAAGAAGAAAATATGCTCAAAAAGCAACAGTTTTGAGCTATCAAGAAACAACTAAAGGAACAGCAACACTGAAAAATATGTTATTTCTAATACAAGTGAGTTGTTTTTTAAGGAAAAAAAAATAGCAGTTCTATACAACCTACAGCAACTTGCTTTGCCAATACCGACAAATAAAGCAAGATTTGTGCCCTATGCTACAGCTGTTCACATGACATGAACAGGAGTCTCTTCATTTTCTACTATACCTCATACTAGCTTATATCATATGTATTTATTAGAGCAGCAAAATTCAATTTATGTCTTTCTTTCTTGAGGAAGAGTACGTAGAGAGGACTATTGTGTAACACCATTAGATCCTTGCTGTGCATTTTTGCAGGGGTCTCTTCCGATCGCTACAGGCCATTAACCTTTCACTTCAGGTGAGTAATGAACAACGACTTTTCCAACAAAGGGAACAGCTGTGTTACCAATGGCAACTTGACTTTTAAATACGTGCACCAACCCCCTGTGCACGCACTCATTATTATTATTATTATTTTTAATCAATTCTGATACGAACTAAGAAAGGTTCCCTTTGGTTTCACCTCGAGCTGATAATGAACAAACCCACAGTGAAGTCCAGTCGCAATGAAGTCTTCCTTAAGAGCAGTGATTAAAAAAAATGAAGTTACTGCTTAGGATGCAAGATGTATTGCTTCCTGCTTTCCTTCACTGGGACATCTTGTAATTGGGCCGCTGCTAATTGGACACTTCAGCCAAGCAATTTAATTTAAAAAAAGAAGGAAAAAAAGTGTAACTCCAATTTCCCACAGAGTTAGTGTCATTGACCAACACCAATATGCTGAACTGTGAAATCAACACAAGACCTTAATTACACCAGGGGGAAATGCAGGAAATCCCAGGGAGTGTCTTTCTCCTTCATCTCACTTATCTAGCAAAAATTAACATTCATGTTCAAGCAACAACACAGAAGCATTTCTTAAGGTTCCTGCTCTCATTTAACAAGTCTTACATGGTAAAAAGAGGTACTTTTCTGAATACTATAGGTTGGATAATGTCTCAGTAATATTGGCGAGATACAGTGTCTGCATCAAATCACCAGCTATAAAACATGATCAGAATTATTGCCCAATATCAGGATATGCTGCTTATAAAAGAGCTAGTAAAAGCTGACGGATTTAGGATAGCAAGCTAGCAGAAATACACACACAAGTAAGAAGCAGGTTATTTTTAAGCAGACACTAATTAGGAAAGATTTGGATCTCTGCTCTTTTTCTCTCTGATTTGTTTCCTTTCTCCCCTTCTTTGATTTTGTATCACTCCCCTGCTTCCTTCTGTCTACTTCATTCTTAACCCCTGTGCCCTTGGTCTTCTCTTTCTTTCATCATTTCTCCTATTAACTTGGCTTCCTCCTCTCCAAGAGCAGCTGATGTGAATTACTTCCCTCTAAAGTCTCTTTGTAAAATGAACTTCCCCCATGAAGCCGGCACACGCAAGCTCACCCCGGCCTCAGAGAGGTGCTGGGGAATAAAGCAGAGACCAGGAAATCTCTCTCATGCATCTTCTAATGCTTTCCGGTCTCTCTCTTTGTATTTTTGGGGTTGCAAAACCTCTAAAAAGCATGCACTGAAAAAATACATCCTACTACTTTCCTCTAATTCCACATATTGCCATTAAAAGCCAGCATTTTGTTTATGAATTTCAAGATAGACTTTATTCACATTCTTTAAAATACTTGTAATATTTTTGAGGCAGCAATATAATTGTGTAAAGCCTCATTGTATTTTATTAAACTTCATTCATACTTCCTAAATATTCTGCTTGCAGAAACTACAATCTAGCAAACTGCTGATGGACTGAAGTTTTAAATTCTGCTGCAAATACAAGCTCAGAAAAGGCTTTAAAAACCATAATGAAGAGCCTCAAGAGATTAGTCAGATTGCTATTCTAATCTGTTATAGAAAGACAGATTCAAGAGAGATTTATGCTTCTAGCAATATGAAATCCACAAGTCCAGAAAAACCTTCTTTCTTTTCACTGAATAAAATACATAATGCCAACATGTAAGAGCAGTATGTTAAAAATGCATAACTAAAAGCACACAAGGTGACGTGAGGTTTAACCGCTGTATTAAACAGGGCACAGGGAGCATTTTGCATTTTAAGCCTTCCACCATGTCAGTATAATTAATTTAGTTCTAATCTGTATAAACATAAAAAGAACATTTGCACAGTGTTCCTCTGGATTCTGATTAAGAGTTCCTCTAAAAGATCATTTAATTATAGCAAGAATTAAATAATCAAAATATTTTCCCCAAATTGTTTTGCATTCTCTCCAGAATTTTGTACTATGTTCTATCTTTATACAAAACCCCTTGCTCCCTAATGGAAGATCTAATGGAAGATCTGCTTGCAAAATTAGATATGAATACAGAGTCAATTTTGCTATTTAGAGTGCTTGATATAGGTATCCCCTCTAGCTACTTCTCTCCAGCTTCCTAAAAGTGGTCTGCATGAGGCAATGATGGAAATATAGAATGTCCTTCCTTATGCAAAGGAAGATGTAAACATTCCCCATGTTTCCTTCTTGTACATGTTCAGTTCATGCTCTTACAACTCAGCATGAAGATGCTGACTGGGCTGCCTTCAGCTGTAATGCTAGGCAGCAAACATAGTTTCTCCCTGAGGTCTGAGTGAGAGGAGAGGAGGGCAACATAAACAACAACTTTCAACTATGAAGGATCAAAACATCTCTAGCCACAAATGGCAGGTTTTGGCAATAAACTTTCAAAGGATTAAAAAAAAAGTCCATTACAACACGTATACTATTTATTCCTCCCGTTTACCTATGTGTTTGGGTGAGACAACATCCTGCCCTGTCTTTCTTGTTACTTAATCAAGAAAAGGCAGAAACCGTTCGCAAAAATGTAGAAAGTGAAAATGAACCAGAAATGCAAATATAAACTTTAACAGTCATTTTGCAGTAATTATTTTCTAATTGTGAGCTAAATTTTGCACCAAACTTCACCCTTTTTAATTGTCAGTCTAATATTTCTGTTGGTGTCATGATGATATCAACTAATACAATCAATCTCACACTAAGGTAATGAAAGTTATTCATGTTCTTATAAAGTCATATTTTCTTTGCACTAATTTCTTTTTAGCAACAAATTCACAATCTCAAAAATGAGACAAAACACTCTCTATACTTTGGCACATGTTTAACGAAAGGGATGGCTCTATTTGGTGTTAAAAAAAAAAAGAGTTCATAACTGGATACTCTCTTTATTAGCTGATGTACAGTCCCAGGAAATTAACATCTATGGGTCTTTCCATAACAAAGATGTTGTCATCTTGAAAAAAATAACTTTAGCAAATAGGATATAACATTTCTGCACTGTCTAGTCACTAGTAGCTTGAGTCTTTCTCTTAGACTACTCTTCTACTTTATCTCCTCCATCCTTCAGGAAATATTTTCAAACTCAGATCATGAAGTGACAGATTAACAGAGTGGCCTTAAAGAAGCAGTCTCCGTCGGACTGGGTATTTTGTTTGGGTTGCTCAGCTGCAATGACCCACTTGATGTAACATCGCTGATCTTAAAACAATACTGGCTACAAGGTGACTACTATGCCAACATGATGACCAGTAGGGAGAAGAATTCTTGTTTAATTCGCGTTCAGAAACTACCATAGGCTACACTGCAGACATCTTAACATGCCATATCAGAAGCCTGAACTTGTTCTCATTTAAGTTTTAAGTATGTTTTATTTCATCCTGGATAAACTTCTAGTGGCAGTTGCCAGGAACCACATTTTAACTCTCTCTCAGATCTCATTAGATGTCAATATAACTCTACCACAGAAGTACTATACAGCTTTTGTTTGTGGTAAGTGAATGTGGTGGTTTGGGTGGTTTTACTGAAAACTACTGTTTCCTTTCAGGCACACTCCTCCCTAGTGCTCCAAAAGTGCATGCAACTGCCTGGGCATCACTTGTCATACCTGCATGTAGAGATATGGTCTATATGACAGCAAGCCACAGGTGATAAGATAACGAATGCATCATATTCCTCCTATAGAAGTGTTGCCACAAAGTCTGCAAACATTTGTGATGAAACACTGAAAGAACTGTACCTCTATACTATTGTCTGGCTCTTCCTTATTTTACACAGAACTATCTAAGCATTCTTGTGTAAAACAGCAAACAGTCGTTACTTATGCATAAAGACCTAGAATAATATTTTGTTTCTTTGTAGAAGTAGACAAGAAGAAGAAAAAGACTCAAAGTGACCTTTCAATACATTGCCTAATATGAAAGAGGCATCTTCACATCCAATTTTTAGAAAACAATCCATAGTGTGATTATGTTCTGCATATGGTAAGGATGACACTCATTTTTCTTCATGTTCTCCTCTATCTCCTTACTTTGGAATGAGCCTTTTCTTTTTTTCTTCCCCTTAGCCTTTAACTCTTTCCTCTGTGACTAATGGTGAGCTGTGAGCAAAGGAGCTGTCTGGCACACTGAGCACCTCGGGGAGCTCTGCTTGGCTCTTTGCAGCCACTCCTTACATTATTCAGTTCTTAGCAAGCACAAAGCACCTGCTGGTGCAAAGAATGCTGGTCATCCACAGTTTTTTCACCTGCTGCCATGCCCACTTCCAACAGTAGAAAGTCACCACGTAAGGTGATGCATACTTCTCTGCCTGAAATGTCATCCACACGCCACACTTCATAATTGAGCATAAGGATCAAGAGGAATTTTTCTACACTCTTACAGAAAAAACAACCAGGATTAAAAAGCAAAGCAATGAGATCTCCAAGCTCTTTCCATAGCTGAGCACTGCAAAATACTGCAGCTTCAAGGGACATTGCTCTTCCATCTTAAATAAACAGCATGTTGTAAAAGTATGAATGGTGACTGATGACTTCCCGCCAGGGGCCCAACTTACGACATTTGGGATTAGAGGCTTCTATTACTGAACAAGGAAGAATGACACAAATCAGCCACAGTTCCTCTGGCAATGAGAAGAGAAACGGCCAGATGCTGTCCGTCCTGTAGGCTGGCGTGGGAATATCACTGCTATTGAACGCGTGGGAAGTTACTCTGTCCTATCCTCCTCCCCCTCATAAGAATCCGTCTTCTGCTCCTCTACACGTGTCTAGGGCTGCAGGGGACTCAGGAAATTAAATGTAATGGGAAAAACAGTGACTACTATTTCTGCTGAACAGATTTGCTCTCCTCCAGAGTATAATGCAGCTGAATTCCCGTACAGCATAGATGCTAAATGCTTGCTGGAAACTCAGATCAGACCTACACTGAAGGATACACGGTTGGCTTACAACTTTTTGTATACATTTCCATTGCAAGTATCAATATGGTATTTAATGCTTAAATTTAAAAATAAGCCTAAAACATAGAAAATGCTTATGTTGAAACAGAAGATCTAAATATCTAAACAAGCAAAAAAATGTATAAAGCAATGAAATCCAAGCTAAATCATATAACAATAATTATCATATGTATCATAGATACCAAGCTTTTACTCTTTCACTTTGTGAATTTTGGGGAAAAAAGTGTTTTTCAAAAAATGTAAAATATCTGAGAAGTATACATGACCATCTCTGAAATACTGAAAACCTTCCTTATTACAGACCATTTCTGCACAGTATTTTATTAATTCTTTTATAGTCATATTATGAAACAAGTCAGTTTACAAAATTTCTGAAAATAGCATTCACACATTTTGGGAAATGTGTGATACCTGTCTGTTTGGTAACTTTTAAGAGATGAAAGATGATTTCTGTTGCATCTTGTAAATCACTTTCTTTGATATTTGTTTTTAAAAACCAGAAATAACACAACACTTCATAAAGCTAATCTTTTTTTTTCTTAATTAAGTACATGAAGTAACTGGAAAGGCTAGGACACCGGCAAGGAACCTTTTCAAGAACTTGTCCCACATGCATTTGCACAGTGGGTCACCTGAGGAATTCCTCACTTTAGCTTACATAGAAGGGAGGTCTTGGAGTTTTCAGGCACTTAGCAACTGTAGCACAAGCCTGTGACCTTGGCATCGCCTACAGACAGCCCTGTGATGCTGCAGGGGTTGGATTCCTGCATTTGCTAGATGGGGGAACCACAGTTTGAGCACTCGCAGAGAAGAGGTCTGTGAAACACAAATACGGAACAAACTGCTGCAGCTCTAACAGGGCAGAGGCACATTTTGTGCACGATGGGTTGCACCAACGGTGATCCCAGTAGGATCCACTCTGACAGAAGCATGAAGTGCTCTTGCTCCATCTCCTGTGGGCATGAAAAAGTCACTTGGCACCAGTGAGGGAGCAGCAAGGGTGAGAGCTTTGCTGACAGATGGAGGAATGAAACCGTCCCAACAGTGTTTGACATTACTTCAACGCTTATTTTAGAAGGAAGATGGACACAAGTCATGATCCTCTTTGATTTTAGCATGCCTAATTGCTGATATTAGTGCAGCCCTTAAAAAAAAATAAGGGCATTCTATTCTAAAAGCTACTAGCCCCATCTAATATTTGTTATTCACAACTGATTCACGATGACCTTACCCGCTCGTAAGGGTGGAAGGGAACCAGGGGAGCACCAAGACGTGAACTTGCCATTGAACTCCCATATTAGAACTTTGCCTGGGTAAAGTCTTTACTGGCCTCCAGGCTCATGAGTTTTATAAGGCAACTCACAGGCACCTAAAGCTCAAAGCGAGGCCCAGATGGGAAAAAAAAAAAAACCTTCTTTGTATTGGTCTCATCAGATCAAGGCTCACTCTAGTGTAGGGAGATACAAAGTCACTTCACAAAACAACGTGTCATCTTGATAACCAGAATGACTATCTCATATGATAACCAGCATACCTAAAAAGTTGTTGAAGGTGTCTCTGGAAGGGAGCAATGTTTGCAGCAGAGGCCCATTGTCAACTACATGGCAGAAGTGGGAAAGAGAGAATTGTTGCTTGACTGCAATAAGTTGAATTAAATGGCTGAAAAGAAATAAAAATAGAAATATCCAAATGGGAAAACTGAACTAGAACAGAAAACAGGAATCCCTCTGCCTCAAGCTCTATCTCAAACCTAGGGTAGTTGAGAGCAATCTAGGAGCCAATTACAAAAACATTGGTTTGTATCAGCTACAACTGTACTGTTTGTCATGGATGATTGTGCTTTTAATAGTACTTGCAACAAGTCTTATAATGACTCTCATACATGTTTTATGCAATAATTGAAAAGTAAAAAATAATGGTTTAAAATGCTTGTCATTCTGCTAACAGCCTCCTGTACATACCCACACACCGCAGACAACATATGAGCAAGAAAGGTGCAGGCTCGTGATGAAAAGAATATTCATAGTAAAAAATAAATGGCAAAGATCTTTTACTGCTTTTTATTTCTTTACTGCTTTGTATATTTGCATTGTTTAGGCCTGAAAATTTTGTTTAATTTTTCTGGGGGTGGGAGGATTGAAATTTTCTGAGTGCTTTGGTACACATGAAAGTGCAAATACTTGGCAAAATTCAATAGCTATAAAAACAAATTATTAGTACTGAACTATTCTTCAGTTTCCATGGTTTCAATTTCTTATGTCCTACAACTCAAAAATAAACAATTAAGCAATTCCAAACCCACTTCAATAAACAATATTTGACTGATGATCATAAGAAGCACTCCTCAGAAACACCTGTAGCAAAATACATATTTCATCCATCTTACTGGGGGGGTGAGGGGAAAAAAGTTTTAATGAGAAAGCTACTTTGTAGCAACAGCACACTCCTAGAATGGAAATTTTAAGAAGCTGTAACTGTATTTGTGACCTTCGTGAGGATTGTTTGCTGTTTTTTATCTCCCCCAAGTGGTCAACAGAGTTTGTAAATCTGTCTTCAGAAAAAGTGTCCTCACTGGAGCAACTCCACCAGTACCAGATTAGAAGGTTGGTGGACCATAAAGCTAAACAAAAATCATTAAGAGAGCAGAAAGCGCAGGAAATGCACAGTGCCAGAAGCACCTCAGTTCCTTCTCACATCCCCACATAACCTCTGACTTTAATTCCTGACCTCCTTTCATTCACGACTCCTCTGCTCATGAGTGACTGAACTACATCTTGAAATAGCACTCGCATTTGACAGTTTACAAGTGGGTTTAATTACCTTGGTACAGATTTACTCATAATTTATAATCCAATTTGTCCTTGAAATAACTAATATTTCAAGCACCTGACATCTGAACTATCTGAACTAGTATAACCTCATTGCAATTAATAGCCTGAAACCATTCAATTGCAATCTATCACTGCTTCTCAAACAGCCTTGATTACTATAATTTACAACAGACATTAAAGAAAAATGAAAAGTAATTGCAAGTAGGCAAGTATCCTTCATTCTTTCAGCTATTTATTTAAATATTGGTGAAAAAGGTATTGAAAAAAAGGAGGAAATCCTTGCTGCTTTTTTAGCAATACTCAAAATCTGTTACTTACAAACATTAATGTGGCTGTAGGCCAGTTTAGATAGGATATAAACTAGTATCCTCCAGTTTGCTCTTTTATTCTATCATTAAAGTTTACTTAATATTCATGAAAAGTGTTTACATCCCTGGAAGCTATGAGCCTCTCCTTATTCACAGAACAATTACACCTCTGGCTGGATCATAAATTATCTACACTGTCAGGGCAATATACTTATAAATTCGATCTGGAGGATCAACTTTATATATGAGAAAAGAAATTTCCTTTTACATCCAATAATTGGTAAAAATGCTTTGCTGTTAGAATGCTGTTCTTTATTTATGATTGTCAAATATTATCAGGGTCAACAGGAAATCTTTCAAAGTCAGTAAAATACTTGAAATAGGGAATTTCCACTGGTGTTTGTGCTTATTGCTCACACACACTGAATTTCCCAAGAGACATGTATATATGCAGTCTTGTGATTGATTTTCCCAAAGAAACGTCTCGCTGGAGGCAGCTGGATTGGGATGGGAAAAAGCAGTCACCAAACAGGCAACTCTCTCACTATGACAGGCAAAGGTGGCACTGAAAGTGAAATTAAAACTCTTTGCTTGTCTTGTCAAAACTGTCCCTGCAACCAGGAGGAAACATGTACAGCTTCCCACAAACTGAAGGTTCAGAAGAACACCTTAGCTTCTACTTTAACTGGAAAAAAATGATCTGAGATTTCTGGAAACGGGATATCAACTACAGCTTCTTTGGCTTTAGCTGTAACCTGATGAATCTGTAGCAGTTTGATATGCAAAACTTGATTTTTGACTTATTACACATAGCATGTATTTTATTCTGTTATTGTAAAGACTGAGGAAATGTTTTAGTCAGATTCTCATTCTTACCCTACAAAAGCTTTAAGAAACATCCACCACATTGACCAAAATTTATCTACTCTAAAAACTCTCCTTTTTCCCAGCAAGATATTCCTAAAGCCATATGTAGATCAGGTACAGAATAAAATAAAATCCATTAACAAAAGCATCCTTTCTGTTTAAAAATAATTTATATATTTTAATCTTGTTTGCTCACAAACTCTGTAACAGCTGCCCTTTCTGTTTGTCTGTCTGCGTATAAAATACTTTTTATTAGAAAGGCCTACTTCTTGCCAGCCTCTTGCCTCACTATGCATTATACATGGGGAGCTCATGTCCACCATACAACAAATACTAGGTAATGGAGCCAAATTCACACATAATAAGTTGGATAAGTGGCTTTTTAATATTATTATATTGCGCATTTTTCCTATATACGTTTGAAAATGTATCAAATGTATACCAGCCGAGTACAAAATAACGTAAATGTTGTGCAATATAATAAAGAAAAATGCCACTTACCTGACTTTCCATAATTTGATCTACAAGAATTCAGAGAGGACTGTGTCTCACTAGCATGCTAAATACTGGGATGTCATAGCAGAACAAAGAGTCAGTCTTCTGACACCGAAGAATGTCATGTAGCCTAAAAGAAATTACAAATGGTTTTTGCTTCTCTAAAGGAAAATCAGGCTGACAAGTTGATGTAACATGCATTACATGTGATCAACTGAAATGAGATGGAATTTTTGTATAGTTGTTCACAGTTCAGCTATATTAATTTTTCTTTTAGGTCAATACTCTATTTAAAGTTTTCCGTTCAGTGAAACAGGAAAAGAGGTGTTTCTGCCACTCTGCAAATCACTTCTGTGTTCTGTCAAAAAAACTCCACTTTTGATCACTTATGAGTTGCATCTTTCCTAAATCTGATTTATTTGCTGATAAAGATACTCCATATCTATATATCTATATCTATATCTATATCTATAAAAAACCTTTAAAATCTACTTACACTAATTTTGGTAGTAGGAATAAAGATAAGAAATTTGGAGGAATATCACAGCCACCTACAGAAAGCTTCTGTTAATTACCAAAATATTTCTTGGTAAAATTACCATTTGCTGCAGCTTTAGAACACTGTTCAAGTGTTCCAGTATGCTCATATAGTATGAATAAAAAATGACAATTTATAAAAAGCATCGGACTTGAAGATGTATCGATATGGCACGAGAAATACAATCTAAAAATGAATACACATGTATTATAGTTATAAATGACAGGACAAAGGGAGGGCAAAAACCCAACCAACCAAACCAAACAAAAAACAAACAAACAAAAAAACCCCTTACGAAATCCCAGAAAAAATGAATCACAGTGTGCCATAAATAAAATTTCTACATCATCCTTTTTTTTTTTTAAGAAAGCATTAATATCACTCACTCTCTACATGCAGACACACAGAGAATACAAACCAGATTTCCTGAAACACTGACCTAAAAACCAAAAGTGAGTACCCCAGAATGCCCTTGCTGCCATGAAAGCTGAAGTGCTGAGAACAAGGCAGTCTGATGTTCTGCAGAGGTACAACGTGCTTTAACCATCTCCACTGACCAGGTTAGACAGACATCCCATGCCCAAAACTATGGCACCATTTGATAAGATGTAAAAAGCCTCTCTGCTGTGGAATATTTTATGGAGCCCAAATTCAGTCACCTTTTAACAGAGGTCAATGGAAAGCCAGCTTTACACAAGGTCAATACGAAAATTTCTAACATTTCCTAACATAGCCTGATGCTGTCTGTGCAGCGCTGATTGGAAGATATCGTTGATTTTTCCAAGCAAATAGCCTAGTTTACAATGCTTTATTTTCCTATTCCCAACATCTCTGTTCAAATAAACACACACCTCCACCTTGCAAAACCAGGTTTAGCTGCTTTGTACGTTAGATTATAGTAACATATTTTCCTGTGACATTGCATATTGTCCCACTTTGCACTTCTCCATATCTGTGTGGAGTCCAGTTCCTATTTTCCAAAGATACGTACCAGTGAGATCGCAAAGCCTGGACTTCAATTCTTAACCAAATAGTAATCCTCATCAGAATTAAGAATAAAATATTTCTTGGTATTAAACAACCAGACAAACCCTGCAATGTCAGGTCAAAATCTTCATACATTTGATGGTCTTAAAAGATAACCAGGAAATGCATTATTGATGTTCACAGGTTCTTTTGGAAGAATTTGCTAATTGGCTCTAGTCCCAAATAATGCCCTTCCCCAGAAGCTAAATGGGAGCAGAACTCAAAACTGAGGAAAAACTAGACCTAATGAAATTTCTTCACAGATTATGCAGAAACTAAAATGGCCTGCTTAAAATCCCTGAGAATAAATTCAAAGCTCACATGTATAATGTAAATCCAAATAAATGTAAATTCTCTAGAGCAAAAATGAACTTCTGAAAGATATTTTGTAAAAGTAAAATTTACTCACAGTACCCAACACCAGAAAGGACCTTAACTTCATAAGAACCTTACAATATCTTAGCCATATATGCAAACAAAGTGTTTCATGTGTTAAAAAGGGATAATACAAGACAATAGCTGAAGATAAAAAGGAAAAAAGACAAACTAAATAACTGAAGATTGTGGCATAGCCAGAATTAAAAGGTACTTTACGATAAATTTGACAACTGATTATTTCACAGCCTTTTCAAGTATCAGAGATAGCCAAAAAAGAACATGAATGAATGTACACCATTCTACCGCTCATCTATAAGACAGGGGAATTATACGACTTTGACACTTGCAAAATTTCATCAGTGCTACTTAAATGTCTTCTCCCATCTCAGGAGAAATCTCCTGTGGCAAGTTCCTCATGTTTGTTCTTTATCCACGGCACTGTTCACCATGCTTTCAGGGGGTTATCTTTTAGTGCAGGTTTTCACAGAAATGCCTGCAGGTTTGTGGAGTGTTGTCTTACACATGATCCTTACACATGGGTTTCATTGTTTCAAATAAAAAATTTGGCCTGTAGCTATTTGTTCCACCAGGGACAAACCTGAAATTGTTTATTAAGAGGCATGTTATACGAAACCATCCATTTCCAAAAATCAAACTACTTCAGGAACTTGTTACCTTATAGTAGGTGCTCAAACAGAATTTTGAAAGGAACACGTTCCCATGGGAAAGGGCTACACAGTGAATGGACAACTCCCTATTAGAGGAGCTTCTCAAACTCTCTGCAGAAGAATGCATCACATGCCTTAGTCATTGCTTAACAAGAGACTTCTGATGACAGGAAAGTCTCACTGCAGCTAATGAGAACAATCACAGAAAAGAAGTAGTAGCAGTAATTTGTAAAGATATAAAAAATACTGAAAACAGGCAAAAATATCACATTTACCATATATTAGTTTGATAGTCCTTCTTACTGCTAGGTAAGACCATCGTCCACAATAATACTACCAAAAAAATCTATCACGAAACCACTAAGGACAGCCATCTGAGTACATCTTTCGGTCATGCGGCTGCAGGTTGCAACAAGGCTGCAGTTGGAGCTGTCAGCAATGGGTAATTTCCTCCTCCTTCATTTAACTCGCTATCCTTGCAAGTGGGCACTGCAGGAACCAGAGTGTCACCCACAGCGGGGTTCAAGGAAGAGTTGTCCATGTGCCAAATACAAGGTGATACAGGTGACTCTCATGCCCTTTTCTCAGCAGGGACAGTGCTTATGTAGCCCTTGTCATTCCTATTGGGAATGAGCATATGGATCCTCCCTGATCTTCAACGCACTACTCCTTCCCTTGGGAGAGGGGTTGGGGGCTGCAAGGGAGCAGCTGGGGAGCACACGCTGCTGTGGGACTGTACATCTGGGCCATGTAACATTTAGTGCTCCTCTTGCTATTCTTACTGCCTACTGCATAACTGAAGGCCTCTTGCCTTTGCTCAATTTAGTAACAAATGGTATAAACAAGCCAAAAGAATTGTGAATCATTACAGGAGACAGTATGCTAACAATAACAGAGTAAGTTTTCTTGAAGAATAGACAATGATAGTGAATTCATGAACAGATCAATACCCAAGCCTGAATATCAGGTCTAAATTTTGTGGGAAAAAAATTCAGTAAATATGTTTTTAGAAATGATCAACAGGCTACAGCATAGATTTTTACGATAAGTATGAATTTTTCTCAGTGGGATATTGGAAAGAGCAGTTCAGTACCTTTTTAATCATGCCCCTGGACAGAATAAGATGGAACAGAAATGTTAGCTTAAAAAACAAACAAACAAAAATACACCCATATCTCTTCTTCTCAGGTCTTCAGGCATCCCAAGTGTATAGATGCCTTATTGGATTGAAAACAACACAAATGTGACTTGGAGACACAGCCTGGGATAACAGCCAGTTGGATCAAGGCATCCAGCCCTCTGCCTCTTACAGAAACCCTAGCACCGCAAGCTTTCTATTTTCTTTTTTTTTTTTTTTCCCTTTTTTTAAAAAAAGAAAACAAAAAACACTTGACTGGAAGGATAAGACTGAGGTTTAAACCATTTGGAGGCAGATGAGGACATGCACAACACCTAACAGAGAGGTGAGCGCAGCACAGCGCCTTAGTATGGAGAAAACGCATCAAGTCATTTGCAACAGGAAAAGAATTTCAAGAGTAACTCCACTAGAGGCAAAACTTCTCTAGTAGAGGCAAAATACAGCGATGCACAATCTCTGCCTGTCTTCCACATGACAAGTACACTAAAAGCACGTGAACTGTTCTCATTTCCATTTGCTTTTTACCTTTGGATTGATCCTGGCATGAACCATGAAACCAAAGGTAAAAGTCCAGTTGATTTCTATGCTTCCAGGACTTGAGAGTTTTCTCGTATCTGCCCTAAAACCTGCCTTCTCAGCAGCAGGAGCACTTTAAGTTCATTCTTTTAATTCAAGGATTATTTCCAGAACAGATGCCTCTTAAATAAACACATTATGTTCAATAACTGTTCCCCTCAATGTGATTCCTACAAACAGATCTCCTTGTCCAAAGAAAACAAAACAAACAGAAATCTGGAATGTCCTCCTTATTAATCTGAAGAAATGGTACTGAGAAATATATCCTGGGCATTAAATTAGGAGATTGAACTCTCAGTTCTTTCAAAAATTTTAGATGAGTCTGGGAAATATTTTATTTATTTAATAACTGCAAAGGTATTCTGGTCTCCAGCAAGCAGGAAACCATTTGACAGCATTCTTAAAAGAGTATTAAAGACAAGAAAATTTATATCACCACAGCACCACCACAGAATCTCTGCATCTTATTCCTTTGCAGAATGATTCTTAGATATGGTAAACTCCACAGTTAAAATGATAAGCTGAAACACTAAACCTTCCTGATAGCTACCCATGTCTACTCAAACCATCTTTCCCATGCAATGAAGACAGATGAAACTTTCTATCACTTACCTCAGTGAGGGATATTCAGAAGATAAAGCCAAATTCTGTTTCAGCTTTCCAAATAACCAGATGTTATTTTCAGTAAGCTTATTTAACTCTTTCATCCATATTCCAGGTTTCACATTATGATGTGTAGTTGTAAAATGGGATAAAATTGTTATATGGAATTTAAATCTTTTTCAAAAATGGCATTTTAAAAATATTCTACCCAGGCTCATAAAATAAGTGCTAAGCAGATGTCATTTGGTGGATCTGAAAGTAGGTCTTTTCACAGATGTTCTTAAAGCTTACAAAGCACTTCAGAAACTTCAGGCTTATAGCAATTTATAGATGTATAATTACCATGATCAAAAACGCTAGGCTTCATTTTTATTTGTTCACCAAACTTATCCAGGAATTCACCAAACTGCTTCTCACCTGAGATCTGCAGGATGACTAAAAGGAAGCTCATTTTGACCACAGGAGCTTTCCTCTACGTAACTCCGGCCAAATAATATAGTTGAAAAAAAAAAAAAGAAAAAGAAAAAAAACATACTACACAAAGGACTATGTGATCAGTCACTCAAATTTCTATATTTAATTCACACACTACTAAAAAGGAAACCTGAATTTTTAAAGATTTATTTTTCCAATAACAAAAGTCAAGTTTGGAAATTAAGTTCTAAATCCTACCATTGTGTCATCTAAATTCTGATATCTTTAAACCACAGCCTAACTACTAGTTGAAGTAGGAATTCTCACACAGAAATTTTCATTATTGAAATTACAAAGCACCAATTTGATCTTGTGCCACAATGATTCAGAGCAAAGTCAACACATCTCAGAAACTGCAGGCTCAAACCACAGCAGGGTTCTGAATCAAGCTTCCTGGAGTGTTTCGGGTCAGTAATATCATTTCATCTCAGGACCACACTGCTTTAAAGTAGCTGTGTTGCATCTCTGCTGACAGAAATCAGTTTCTCCAGATAGCAGCAGGAAATATAAATTAAAATGTGTATGTCATAAATAACAGGCAATGAGCAGTTATTGATCAGAATTGACCTCCAAATGCCTGTGTGTTTCCTGGGAGAAGCTCCAGACACTGCAAAAGTGACACCACAGAAGCGATTACTGGAAATTCATCAAGCATGTTGGCTCTGTGATACACATCCTAACAGCACCATATGATGCATGTCTAAAGCAGACACTAAACATGACAAAAAAGGAAAAGAAGAAATGATGAGCAATACGAAAGCTAGTAAAAAGCTATGCCTGAAGCTCCCAAACCATTGCCGTATAATTATGGGGGCAGAACTGGCACAGCTATGCAAGCAGCACCATGCAGTACCAAAATGCTTGTGTGTTTTGGAGTAACCATGATCAGTTCTCAAGGCTGCAGAGGATGAGGGCGGGTGGAAACAACTGCATGAATTTCAAAACTAGAATTATATTTGTAACACATGGTTCTGTTTTATAGCTTCCAGTCAACGCCCGTGGCCAACGAGCGCCTCACTGCACATACATTAGCTTGGCAGGCAAGTCTGCAGCAGAACATCCATGCCAGTAATTTTCTTTTGTGCTATCAGAGATGAGGTTGTTTGACAGAAGGGAATGCCACAGACAATAAACTGTAAATGTTTGCACGAGGCTGGAGACATACAAGAAATACTATGTGAATGACACTTCGGGGAAGAAATTCTGGGACCACAGGGAAAGAGAGAGCAAGGGGAAGACATTGGGCCAGGAGATAAATATGGGAAAGTGCAAAGTCAGTTCAGTTACTAGAAGTCAGAGGTTGCTTCCAGGCTGGCACATTCAGCTGTGATTGGGTTGGTCCTTTGAAACTAGAAAGGCCCAAACTACTGGCTATGTTGAATTACAGGAACATAAATTATTATAAAACACTCACAATTAAGGAAAACATATTTAGTCTCATATCTAAAGACCACCAAAACACTGATCACATGATGCAGGTACTATGTTTTAAAATTGTTGTTAAACGTTGTTAAAAGGAACCAATCCTGATGCAGATAGCTTGCAATATTACTTGCAACCACTATAAACAGAAACTGCAGCTAGAAACTTAGCTAAAGCACCTCATACAGAGAAGATACTGAAGTTTCAGTGACTGGCTCTGGGTCTCTCATAGTTGCCCAGAACATGACATGGAGAACCATGATCAGAGAACTCCGATTTATTTACTCTACTGAACTACTTCCAACATAAGAGTCACATATCTACCAGCAACACAATAGCATACATTTGCACTTCATACCAGGAATACCACATCAACACTGCCGTTCTGAAAATCAGGTTGCAAATGATCTTACTCATCTACAAAGGTAAGACCTCTAACACATGATGACCACTGTGATGAGCTAAAAATTCACCTGTTACTTACAAAACACAAGATAGTGAGAATTCAGTGTCTATAACTATGTGCTTAATAGAAATGCCTTATCTGTTCATATACCCTATGACCGTAAAAACACGAAGCCAAAACACACTAAGCATTGTTTGCTTAGGTTTACCAATTCTATGAACTAATGCCTGAATCTGATAAAACTTGGGCCAGAATTATGGAAAGGACATACAAGACTCCAATTATTCTGCAGCAAGTCAGGCTATGCTATTATTTCCTTTATTGAAAAGATTCAGGAAAGTATTACTATAAAAAAAATTTTAAAATGAGAAGCAAATGACATTTAAAACAACTTCATTTCCTACTCTGGGTGGACTTGAGAGCAAGGGGAGCAAGAGTGTAGGAAGGAGAGTGCTTGAAGAAAGAAATAAAAGCACAGTAACTGGCACTTCTCTGCAATAATATTATCAGCCTGCTGAGAGCAATTACAATAGCACAGACAGCAGTTGCTTTATTGTGACCTTATTGAATTAAATCTGAGGAAAAAAAACCCTCTGAGATTCAGCAGGGAATTTATTAGAAAATTTTAATGCCAACTTAAATGTGATCCAAAGGCCTCAATACTAAAGGTCATATCCATTACAATATAGCAGGAAACCTCTGTTCCTATGTTCCATTCTTTCTTAGCTTTGTTTTCTTTTGTAAGAGCAGGTCAGAATACTGCTTCTCTCAGCTTCATAGCGCTCTGTTAGAGGTAAGAGATTGCTATTTACATTTTTAAGATTAGCCAGCAAGTTAAGCAAAGAACACCCATTTTACTTCAAATGAAAAGTTGAAACTAATGCCAAAATCAAGCAGCAATTAAGAAATTAATGTGCTCTTTAGCCTGATTTAACCATCTTCTGTGGATATATTAAACATCATCAGCGAATCATTTGCTAAAGCAGTCTGACATCAGCTATCATTATGACTTGTGAGCCAAGTTTAAATTGACTACTGACCTCCTCAGAAAGGTAAAAGCTGTCTAGTGACATTAAAAATCAAAACCTTAACTCCTCATCATGATAAACCTTTAAAGTTGGGAGCATCCGCACTAAGGTCTGATGAGCTGAGCTTTCCAAGGCTCCTTGTTTGTACGTCAGCTAGCACAACGGTGGCAGTGGTGCACAGGGACTAGAAGCCCCATCTGTCTGCAGCTTTCAGCTTTATAACATGAGAAGTGTCCATGTTAAGCTAAGCACCTGTGAAATATATGAAGCTCACCGTACAGCTCAAGAATCACCCTCTGGAGGAACTATTCCCTAGAGATTTGTAGGACATCCACATGAAATTAGTGCTATTTAGCTGGGATTTATGGAAAAAAAATGGGAACAATAATGATCTGCACTTCAACAAAGATGAAAAAGATCACGTACTGTACTGACTTTTTTTTTCCAAGTAGAAAACCATGGCAGGACACTACATAAACACAGATGTTTTTATCCTTAATGTAGAGAATACAGAGTCCCGCACATTACAGAGGACACTTCATGTTCACCAAAATGCTTAAACGATTTTGGAGCTTACCATTTTATTGGCCTTCACTGCAGTTTGAGCCCCCGTAGCACAACCTTGTGAAAACAGGTTGTGGATCCTTGCTATCAGTTTGCTCAGGCATCATCTGACCTAATAAGCCACCCTCTTCAGCCTATGAAAACAGTCACTGCAGATGTCCAGTGCAGCTCCTACTTTCCCTGTAGCCACAGTACTCGTTCTCTGTAGGGTATTAAGAGGTCAAAAGATGAAATTTCTTACACCATGCTCACTTACATCTTAAAAACAACTCTTCTGATGACTTGGCAGCAGCAATTTTAGTCTTCTTCAAATATACTTGAAAAACTAGTAGCTAAACTAGTTTTACCTACAGTTCAGCTGTAATGGCAATAAACATATTTTTGGAGGATAGCACCTAAAATTGCCCTTCTGAGCTTAATTTACCCAAAATTTTCCATTCTTCATGTCAAAAACCAAACTAAATTTAGTTTCATGTAAGTCTCTGGTAGCTTAGCAATATTTAAACCAAAAACACTAATACAATTTGAATATCTTAGAAAGGTCACCACTAAGACATTGAGCCAAGTTCACTCACCTATATCTGAATGAAAATTACCTCTACTTTAGACACTGTATACCTATTTTTCAGTGTTTCAGCTAACATGCTATGAGATTAGGCTCACTTTTGAAACTAGCTCTTAACTCATCCATTTAAGTATTCTACCACAAAGCTCTCTATAGACAATACAAACATATTGTCTTCAGGATAAAGAAAACAACAACGGTTTGGTTTTCTGCATTGCTCTATCCTGTTTGATTAAACATCCTTACTTTAATGTGATTTGACTTGGTACCTGCTGTAATTTAGCTCCTTGGACGGCTGTGCCTGACTAGTCTTGTCTCATTCAAAAAAAGGAAGAAAAAGCCTAATTCACTACTTTGATATCTGCAAGCACAACATGGGGTAGGATGGCACTCGGCTTCACGACAATGTGTAACTCACCTTTCACAGTCTGTAACTCACCTTTCAGGAAACTGTTTCTCCTTTATAGCTATTCCAAATAGTGACAGCGAAATATAAATTTATCAACAATAATATCTAAATAGCACCATCTTAATTGAAATACAGCAAGACATAGCATCTTTGAAGATTAAGCTATTAGCATAACCAAGCAACATTTACTGTGTGAGGGAAACGGTGGTAGAGAACAAGGTAGGAGAGGGAAAGGGGTTGATGAACTCGCTGATCTTGGATCACTCAAATGAACAGGACTTTGCCACCTCCATAAAGACCTGAGTGTTTAGATCGGTCCTTTTGTTTGCTAGGAATGAGATCCCCTGAACTTTTCACTCACCCTTTTCTCACCCAAGTGCTTTTCCTACATCCTGAGATGTGTTCAAACTGTTCAAAGATGTCCCTCATTTTCCTTGTCCACTTTTTCAACTCATGACCTCACGACCTTTTCAACTACAAGTGGAACATAGCTCAGACTTTAAAACATCACTTAATTCTACAGTATTTCAATACAATTGAGAAGTAACAATCAATTTAGTCAACAGTTCGTTCTAAGTTGCACTGTGAAATTAGGCTCTATTCAGTAGGCTATGAAAACCATTAATTTTATATAATATTTAAATCTAGCAACATTAATGACTTTCATTTTGATCTTTACATGTTTACTTGAGAATACAAGTTTGCACGTATCGTATAGGTACATACATGTTTCCTTGAGAAACTCCACAGTGTGCTGCTAAAAGTTACATTAAGAAAAAAAAAAGTGGGAAAAAAACCCACAAAAGGCTACTTTCCTGCTTTTTCCTTTCCTTTCTTGTTGTTCAGTCACACCTGATCATCTTAGCAAGAAAACAACAATCTGAAATCTTAAGCACTGCTTTACTGCTCATTAGACAGGGTTTTTAATTCTCAAATTCTCTTCAGAGTAGTCACTAAAGTGTCATACAACAGACACAAAGACTATGGTTACTATTCTCTAAGTAGATTTTCTTCCACAACTTACTGCTATTTGCATCTAGTGGGAACAGAGTGAGCTACCTGATTCAGGAAGACTGGGATAGACAGTGTTGGAAGACTCCAATTCTTCCAGCAATCATACTTAGGTCTCAGTGGATCTGCATAATTTAGGATGTAATGCAGTAATGTCCTTAAATATATGCTTAACTTTAAACAGAAAGAGCCTCTTTCATTTCCACTCACCTTTCTAAGGACAGGTACGTGTTGTCCTTAAGTGCTCAGTGAGTGCTCAGTCTTACTTCAGTAAAGCAGTGGTAGTGCTTCTAGTTCTCTCTGCCCTTTGCCTTGCTTATACAATGCAGTGTAGGAAAACAACTCCAGTGCTGACAAGACTGATGGGATGGCCCAGCAAATGTACTACCACATCACAAAATTAGAAACAATAATGTTAGCAAAAGTAGCACTTTGAAAAGACTTGCTTCCTTTTTTTTTTTCCTTTTTTTGTAACACATGCCATACATGTGACAAAGGTATTTCATTGTCATTTCAATGGATTAGTTCTTTAGTGTACAGTGCATGACTTTCCATACCATCTTTTTTTTCTCCTCTTCCCCTATAAGCATACATGCACATCATTTAAAAGCAATTTACAAGATGTCAAATTGTTTAAGGAGACTCTTAAATTTCTAATATATAAACTTAACCATTGGCATGATTTATTATTGAAGTTCCACTGTTATAACTTGACAATTAAGAAATATTGATAAATGTAAACACATTATTGAAGTCAATTAAAAAGCACAAGATTGATTAACCTCCCAGAGGTATACTGGCACAAGCAGTTAGAGAGTAATCACCCTCGGTAAGTGTTCACTACTGACAAATGAGCACAGAAATTAGACTGCTGCAAGAAAAAAAGTGCTTTCAATTAAAATTAAGGTCATTTAAACACATAACCAAAGCACTGGGTCAACAGAAACACAAATCTGTATTAACAGAAGAGGCTAGGGGATCAGGTCATGCAACACTCTCATTAAGCATACAATCTGATTGAAAAATGTTTAAAATTCGCCAACGCAACTGTAAGCATGTAAATTATATTCAAGAAAGCAAGCCCATGGACACATTTAGCCATACTGTAATATTCATAAATGCTCTGGTCAAGGAGAAGGCTTTGCTTAACAGGATAAACACTAGGTCTTTGTTTCAAAGCATATAGTCATATATATCCCACAAGTGAATAAGTTTTAACAGTGAACATGAAAGCTAGACCTAACAGCTCATTTTCTGCAAAGTGAATGGTCTAGGGAGGATGTTCATGCAGTCTATACCTTGGAGAAAAAAAAAGAATAAATGCATGTATCTCATATCCTGGAGACAACAGTAACAGGAATCAGTTAATTAGGGATTTATAAACATGACCAGATAAACCTGGACACTTTTATTCTTTTCTGGTTTACTTACTTTCAGAACTAATGTCCTGGCAAAATGTTTGTCACCCAGATGAAGGGCACTGCAGCTATAGCTTTTAATGGAGAGGAAAAAAAAAAAAAAAAAAAAAAGAAAGGCTCACCTCAGAAAGCACCGAGCTAAAGACAGCAGCAATGCCGCAGTACCAAGGAGACTGCGTAAACACTAATTAAACTTCTCACTACACTCTCATCTTCAAAAAAAGTCTTTCTTGCTTAAACTTCAGTGGTCTAAATCACACTACACCAATACTGGAGTCTAAATGATTGTTAATATTGGTGAGTTTTGTAAATGTATCTAATTTTGGTAGGTAATTTTAAACGACGAAAATAATTTGCATCTCAGCTACTGAGACAAGGAAAGAGTCTCAGTAATTTAACCAGTAGAATAAGCAAGAAGACAAGCAGGCTCTATAAAAGGAGTGAAACTGGAGTGCTGGCGCAAAGAGGATTATGAGAGCTCTTTCCAGGCTCCATGCAGAGACTGAAGACAAGAGCAAGACAAGACCTGACAAAACTTTAAGGGAAAAAGTGAATAAAGGCATCAGATTTAGAGACACAGAAGAAGCTTTTTCATGTTGTATATTCAATATGCTGACGGTGGGGGAGCACATGGCCATGTGAAAGTCCAAGGAAGAAGGCAAATTCCTCACACAGGAGCTAAAATGTTGTCTCTTGCTTAACTATAAAGAGAAAAATATATATATTTCTAACTCGCTGAGAGATAAATGACTGAGCATTAGACAAAAAATGTCATTAGTGTCATTAGACACTAGTGGACCAAGTCTACAAGACTAGGTGACTTGCAGGACGTGAAGCTGTCACCACCATCATTGACTTAAATTATAGAGTGAAATTCAAGGGCATCACAAAGCTTGCCACTACAACAAGAACGTTGCTATCTCTCAATCTTTTCTGAAATCTCTCAAATAGCATCAGTTTGTCAAGGCCTAGCTAAACCTAAAGCTGCTTTACTCCACGATATCACCACTAGAAAAACGCACGTTAGGAGAGATTTATATTCTGATGGGGACACGAGTTACAAAACACATGTAAAGGCCTTCATGAGGTGCCATGTTTCATAAATAATACCCAAAACATGGCCACATTTCTCTCTCTCTCTCTTTTTTTTTTCTTCTGTTTTGTGAAAACAGATCCTCCACAAACATTCAGCTCTACAACAGACTGGCATCTCCAGGATACACACAGCAATAAATAAGTACATAAAATAACGCTGCTACATGCCGAGTAGATGAATAGACTTCAATTTTAGAAACTCTGATCCAAATCCTCTTTCAACTGGCACCTCTAAAAATCAGAACGGCAGACACCAACTCAAGATTATGCAGATAGATTATAACCATGGCAGATGGCGTTAAGAGTCCTGATCAAAAAGATCTGCACTTATTTCTACCTTTCCTCCCTTGGCAATGTTCTAGGTTTACATGAAGACACACCCAGATACTTGTTACTCTTCACCTCTTTTGGAAGAGATCTACTTGAAATTCTATTTCAAAGGCTGTGCCTGTGAACACACCACCCTGAAATGGGAATTTTCCTTGTTTCTGGGGCTTTCTTCTACAATCTCTGCTGCTGACTGTTTCAAGAAGTTACTGACCAGACAAGCTGGTGAAACTTACTTTTTTCAGTGGAAGCTGACATCTAATATTGATTTGATGAGGTGTCACATGCTGCCATGCTAAATTGCTCACTAGAATGTAAGTCCTTCTCTTGTCCTTCAGGTAGCCATCCTCTATGCATGCACACAGCTCTGCACGTATTATATAACTACTTCTTATTTGTGGTAAAGTCTCAACCACATTGGATTAGCCACCGCATACGTGTAACAAAAAAAAATCTCTTTATTGCAATCAATTAAAGTATTTTAAAAGCAGCTGACAATACTCAATAGTCTTTATTACCGTCTTTATTACCTTTTTTTTTTTTTTTTTTTTTTTTAAGGAAATGTTATTGCTGTATGTCAAACACTGTTTCTAAGCATTTCCATTACAGATCTTATGCCAAAAAGACGAAGTTTCATACTAACTCTGAATTGCCTTTGCTCATAGCCTAAAGGTTTCTTCCAAAGCAGGGTCGACTTCTGCATTTAATAGTTTCTGCCTGTAAAGCAGAAACTGCCACTTGTAATTTAGTCAGCAGGGCAAACAACAGGAAATTACTTGTGAAAGTACAATCTTGTTCTGCATCAAGAGAGTCAGAAGAAAGTCTAAAGAGTGACTGCTGTGGAGATGCAGACAGGGGTAAGGTGGAGAGCAAAAACCTTCAAAAAGGGGTAAAATGTCTGCTACTCTTCCTGAAAATTTGGAGGTTTGAGATTAAGCTGGTATGACAGCTCTGGGCTTTTGGCATCTGTTACCATACTGCACATCTCCAGAACTATTCCATATGCCAAGCTGCAAAAGCTATTTTAAAAAGTTGGTAGGAGATCTTACCTTGTCAGCAATGCCCTATGAAAGGCCAAGCTCTGATTCACCTGAATTTCGGTTCAAATTTACCACAGCTTTTCCCAAAGTGACTCCTACTTTAATTTTCTCCTTTTCTTCCTCTTTGTCCACATTACCCCCAAAGCTTATCGTCTACCAGCAGACATAAAATACATTTATTTTCATACTGTCATACAAAATCAGTATAACTCTGAATTTGATGCTCTTAATTTCAGGCTTTCTTTCTTTTACCAAAAAACAAACCAAAACAAACCCAAAACCCCACAAATGTCATCCATCCTATCTGCTACTTTCCCCCTCCTGACCGTATTAAGCGTTAGTGACATCTCCATCTCTTTAAAGAAATTAAAGAACACTGAATCTCAAAATAGATGATATAGATGGAAAATTTCAGATCTTTATTTCATTGTAATTTTCCTTCTAAGTTACAGTTAGAAGAAACATCCAGATGTACATTTTCTGAGTTCTGGTTTCACATAGCTAGAAAGTAAGTGCAACCTGAATGACACAAAGGACTTACATCACTTCAAGGAAAAAAATCTAAAATAAAAACTACTCAAAAAGAACTTTGGGATGAAAAAAAGAACACTCAGATATTCCTAAGCCACTCTTGCTCCCACTCTGCAATGATTCAAATTTGGTGCCTGGCTTTGCCACAGTTGCCAGCATAATTGCGGTAAATGCACTTAGGGGACTGATCAGGTGACAACTCTTGATCTGCTAACACAGATAGAAACTGCCTGGCAGTACTGCAACAGACTGGGGCAAAAAAAGTGGAAGAGAGTCATGCTAACCACTTGCAGTATAGCTAACTTCTACTGGGGATTGTGATTATTTAAAAATGTACAGATGCTCTAATACTTCTATGAAAAAAATACTGTGTAATGACTTGATTAAACTCTTCTGATGGGATCAGGAGAAATCATTCCATTCAATTCCTGCTCTTCTGCAGTAAAACAGAGCATCTGACTCTCTCCTACTTTTAAACTTAACATGACAAATAAATGCTTGGAAGATAGGGACAGTCTCCTCTCTGCATAAAGTAGGGTCTTGTCCTGGTTGGAAGGTGTACTTACAACAAGAAGAGACACTAGTAAATGACACTAGTAAAACAGCAGTGAAATTCTAAGGGCATTCTTGTGAGATAAGAGCTGTTAAGTCTTTTAATTTGAGGAGAAAATCGATCTTTGCCACTGAGATATGAAGCTGAAATTTTTCCTAATAACCTCTCTCCTGCTAAGGGCATCCAGCCTACTGCACTCTGCAGTACAGCACCAGGTACCACCAGGTACAGAGCTTCTCTTGAGGGCTGGGAAGTACTTCCAGACAGTCCATCCTAATTTCACTCTCAACTGTGTAAGCTGGGAGCAGTCCTCTGATTTTCTAACCTGTATGCTTTCGATCCAGAAACACGTACACTTCAGTAATTACTAATTTATCTGTTACTGTTGTAAATCAATCATAGAATTATGAGAAACGAACTATGGAAAACAATGACAGTACTTGCTGATAACACCACAAACGACAGGTAACAAAATCCAAAGCAGGTGCAGGACACTAACATACTTTCACGTTTTGTTTCTTAAGAGTATCTATGTTTGAAATTGTTGGCCTTGCTAGCATTGTTTAAACATGATTTAACATTCATACTATTTTGAATTACAGAAATATGCTTCTTTACAATGTAGATACATTATTACAAACTCATAGCAATATGAATGCAGTATTAGTATCTTCCTTCAATATCATCTCTACTTCCATTCAACTGGATCTATGACATGGCTAAGATGATATACAGCCAACGGATGCCTGAGGAAGGTGCAGAACATTGGCTATGTACAACTGCATTGGTGACGGGGCTTCAGAAAAATGTAAATCCAAAGAGTTGTTCTTATTTCAGTATTTTGTTTTTTGTGGTTTTTTTTTTTTTGTTTGTGTTTTTTTTTAAGACCATGCTAACCACATTTAATAGAAATGGCAAGGATGGATAAACACAAAAATATGAGACTGAAATCTCATACCAGATCTGACACAGGTTTTTTTTAATCAAGGCATAATCCTGAGGCAATTTGTTTAAGGAGCGCTAATGCTCCCATAATCAAAGAATACTGCAGTGCTGTGGATATGAAAAATACTGTAAGTACTCAATACATATCATCAGTGGACCCTTTCTAATAGTTATACTTAAGATACATACTCCTTATTTCTTCTACACATGTGAAGGAAACCAAAAGAATGTTCAAGCTGAGTTTGAACATTTCAGGCCACACAAAAAGCCTTCCATGGCTAACCTTTCCCTTAGAAAATGCCCGCAACCGAGTGCCCCCAAGCAAACAAAGCCTCCTAACTGATTCACCTGGAAGTTCACCAGGCGCCTTTCATCTCCATACTACAGATTTCCAGGAAGTACCATTTGTGTTGGCTTGCATTATTTAAAAGGCAAGCACAGGTTGTGAAATTTCCATTTACTGAATTAAATTCAGGTGTGTGATACCAAAAATAATGCATTTGTTAGTAAAGCCAGATCTTCCAGAAAATCCAGAAAAAATGCTTGCTAACTGTACAACAAGACCAATAGGGCTTTCCAGTTTCAATCTAAAAACAAGAAGAAGGTATTTGTGGAAGAAGAATATGTAACAATGAAATGTCCTAGAAATCAAAACAGGCACTGAACGGCTGCACACAGGTCTAAAACAGCTTCCCCCTTCACTAATAAAACCTGACACAGCAAGGTACAGAGAAAACTAGTGAAGACTTCCAAAACTCACGGTATTCTTGTAGTTTCAAAGTAGCTTTTAGAAATCTTGAATTTCAGCATTAATGTTTCAGGGCAAACACTCCTACCACTAACACATTCAAACAGCAACAACTGCTTATAAATGAAGTCATATGGGCCTAGCTGGGAACGACCAATAGTAGGTGCTATGAAGACCTCAAAGACAGACTCAAAACTTTCTCAACTTTCTATTCAAATTTCCTTGTGCCAATGCATTTCTCACAGTGCCTTTCTCAGAAGGAAGATGCAACAAATTGTGCTATTTGCATAGGAAACACAAAAAAAAAGAAACTGGGATGGCTAAAAAATCTGAATTGTTCTCTCCTTCAGCCCATCAGTTTTTAACCTGTCAAAACTAGTAACGAGCAGAGGAGGGCTGAGGTGGAGATTAATTGTCCTCCATGCTTTTCAGCTTTATAAAGCTACTTTTATAACATTCAAGAAAATTTTACAGTGACTGACATGGACAAAATGACAGTAATCTGTCACTATTTCACATTTCCCACCAGGCTGATTCAAATAGCTATTTATGAACCTTACACTTCAACGGTCACTTTGATGACTAAACCATAAATTAGAATGTAAAGTGAATATAAATTTGATTTCACAGTAACAACAAATAGTCAGCAAAGTGGGATATTATTTAATTTCTATTGACATGCTATGAAAAAGTCAGCAATACTAAGATGTGCTACATCATAATAAACTCCAAACTTAGTAATAAAGTACACTATATCTCATGTTTGCTTCAATGCTTTTGCATTTAAAAATAAAAACACTTTACATAATGTTCAGTTAGTTTTAAATACAGATTGTTAATAATGTCAGATGGTTTCACTATTTAGATCATTCAATTAGTAAGAATTTTTTTATAGAACATGGTTAAATTTGGCAGCAAAAATATTAATATGAATTTCTAATAGTTTTGATGAAAAGTCAGCAGAGTTTATGATAAAGAAAGATAGATATTTAAAGCAGTTTGCTTGACAAACTACTTGTTTATGGACAATCATTTAAGATAAGTGTGTTAAACACAGCAGTTTGAAAATGTTAGCAAACTTAAAACATACATGGAGAGATCTGCACATTTGCAAACTTCCTGCGTTTCAGTTGGCACAAGTTGAAACACAGGCAGTTCCATTTCCATGTGAGGAACTTTTTTCTTTTGAAGGTGACAGAGCCCTGGAACAGGCTGCCCAGAGAGGTTGTGGAGTCTCCTTCTCTGGAGATCTTCAAAATCCCACTGGATGCCACCCTGTGCCATGTGCTCTGGGTGTTTCTGCTGCAGCAGACGGGTTGGACTAGATGATCTCTAGAGGTCCCTTCCAACCTCAACCATTCTACGACTCTATGATTCTATGAAAATTCATGTGGTCCTACTAATAAGATCTGGAAACTCACATATTTCTCTGAATTTCTTCTTAGTTGAAACATGCACATTGTTTTTAAAACCTTTTAAAGCAGAATTTATGTACTATCTATGTGATAGGATAAAATCAAGGATTTCTCTCAATCTTTAGTCAGGAAAAGATTCTCATCAATTTTTTTTCTTCCATTATTATACAGCAGCAAAACTGAAAAAGTAGCAGATTAAAATGGTTCTGTTAGTGTAAGGAAAAAAGTATAATCCCTGCTATGAGACAATAATAAGTGTAGTCTATTTTTTTATTGTCATTATGTTCTTAAACAAAATACTAAATGCACAACATTTTTATCAATGAAATACAGACTGGTGTATAAAACAGTTACAGTTCATGTATAGAGTCATCAGACATATCTGTGTATTCATATATATGTATTTATATGTGATCAGGATATTCACTAGCACTAGCAGCCAAAGAACACAAGAAGCCCTTAAACCCAATTTACTTTAGAGAGGAGAACAGACCCCTCTGACACTGACTGACACCCTAAAGGTAAAACAAAACAAGAAAAAAAATCATGAAAGACAAGACCCACACCCTAAGGAGGAAAAAAAAAAAAAAGAAAAAATTCTTGTGTTAAAACCACAAATCTACAGGAACACAAATTCATGCCTTATGTAGTTTACCACTTTGCATACTCCTAAAACAATACTCTTGTGAGAAGAAATTCCAAAGAAATAATTTAACTCCCAGCAAAAATTTCATACTGAACTGCCAAAATAAAAGGCCTGATTTTTTACTGACATAAGAAACTAGCTAACTGACCCTCCGATTGCAAAAAAAAAAATGTTATAGTAGACCATGGAGAACCAAATGCTTAAGAAATATCTTCTATACTCTTGAAAATCCAGAGAGACATGCCAATTACAGTATTTGTAAGTAATGCTGAGCTCTCACCATCATCAGTAAGCACAGTCTTTGCAAGGAGAGCCAGCTGAGAGATTGAAAGTGCCCTCAGAGAGTTCACGCAAACAAGCTTTCTTTGTCCAGGATTATATTATATATAGTAAGTATCTAAAGTTTACTGAAGTATATATCATGTCTAACAGATATGGTACTCAATGGAAGTAGACATGTTATAAGTGCTACTCAAACTAGGTCAGAAAAATACATTGGTATTGATTCAGCTTCTTCCAAAGGAAAATCTACCACCCTGTTTGGATACATTTAGTGAATATTTGTTTAATTCTCCTTAGAATTTTCTTGTTCTGCTATTGTTTCAACACAGTATTTGGAGTTGGGGGAAAATAAACATCAAAGCCAAGAGTATTCAGAATGGTGATCACAGAGTGGTGATTCTAAGTCTGTGAGAGAAAGAGAGGAAAATGAGGAAAGGAAGTGTAATACATGTGAACTAAGGGAATATTAATACAGAACAGAGGAACAAAGTGAAGATGTAGTAAAATAGCAGAGAAGGTTAGGGAAGCCCACACAAACTTTTGACAGCAAGGCCTGTTTAGGCTAGTCCAACAAGAAGCAGTAAATTCCCTATAGCGGCCATCAACGAGAACCACAGGCTTCCCCTATGCTCTCCTGATCAGACATACAAACCAGTGTTCATCCAAGGATATCTTGAGCAAGGATCTATTTTTCCATCTGTAAAGACTGACAATTAAAAAACTCTTTGCTGAAAAGAAAGAAATACAGTAAACCTACCTGCCGATGAATAATCTCTAGGTTTGCTTTTGCTTTATTCACGAGTTCTTCTATTTTTTCAGTATCCTTTATATTCTTGTTTTCTCTGAAAGCATCTCTTATCCTTCTGATGGCATACGTTCTAAATGCAAACAAGAGAACATGTATTTGTAAGTGTGCTGTAGTTATGACACTTCAATATATTTTTAAAACACGTTGATTTTTTTTCCATACATATGTATATAAATAAAAAAGGCACACATACTATTTACCCAGACTTTACATATATCTTTTTATTCAAGGTCCTGTGTTGCCTGAGCTGAAGCAAAGACCAGACATTTTAGCTTAAAAAGTGGCTTTACTGACATTTTCAGTAGAAAAATTTCACATTTCATGTATTCAGACCAGTCATTATCATTCTGCTTGTTACTGCCATAAAGAAGCATCTGTGTTTACCAATATTAAGAAGTTTCTTGAAGCTCCATATAGGACTACTGCTGCTAGATACTCTGGAAATAGCGAGAAGGTTAAGGACATAAAAAGTCCCAAAACATCAAAACACAAAACCCACCCAAATCTTCCCCCATGTAATTATGAATCAGGACAATTATATTTATTCCTAGCATTCTAAAGGTCATTGGTCACAACCACTAAATAAATTACAGTGTTTACAATTCTGACTTTGTAACCCAGTAGTTACCAAAGGCACAGAGACGCATCAATTATGCCCCAAATCGGTCCATTCGCCTCCTTCCTTTCTTCTCCCAAAAAACCACATTGCACCTTTCTGTCCAACCTCCTCATCCCCTTCCCCTTTCCACTGCTCAGTAGGAACAGGCTAGCAGAAATATGATATCTGCTTCCAGAGAGGCAAATCCAAAGCTGCAGTCATCTGCAGTCTGTTGGCTTTACTAAAGCCAGTGAAAGATCTCTGTGCAGACTGCAGTGCACTGCTCAACCAAAAGCAGGGCCAATTTCAATATTAAAACACAGTTTTCACTTTGAGCAGCAGAAACTTTCATTACACAGTTGCTTGAGGGGAAATAAAGGCGACAAATTTACCCTGCTCAGCTATCTTGCTAATCTCCCATTTTCTACCAGCACATCACATAAATGCTGCATCTATTACAGAAAGTAAAACCCTATGTTTGGCACTGAAAGCAAAAAGAAGGGTGCTGCAAACAACACAAATACTAGGCTATTTCAGTGGTTGTTTTCAGTGTGAGCAAAAGTGAAACATAAGGCGCAATACTGTCTGAAATATGATCATAATAACCCATGTAGACAATGTTAAAAATATAAAGTATTGATGGGAGGGAGGAATGAGGATGAAAGCTGAACAGTCAGAGTCACTCCACACCATTAGATGGTGCTCTCCAGCTCCTAATGCAAGAGCCAAGTGGCAGATTTGCTGGACGGGCTCATAAATAATACATTTCAATCCCAGGGCCCAGGCTGGTTATGGAGTGCCACCCTGCTGCCACACACCGGCAGATGGTGCGTGCTTTTAATTAGGGCCTGTTCACCTCGAATGTGACACTGGGGTGTGCGAGCGCGTGTGCGCGCGCCTGGACGTGTGAAGTTAATAGAATGTATTAAATATGGAAGCTTATTCTCATCCACAGCTGGTGTCCTCGCAAGACTTTAGGGGAAGCTGCTTATTTCTCCTGGAAGAGAAATGACCCCCAATCACTGAGATATTGTTGCTCGATAATGGCTGAATTTCAAATCATCCTGCATATGTATCAGATTAAGCTGAGCATAAACATATCATATTTTTTGCACAAAAGGAATGGTTGCCAAAAGATATTTTGCCTAATGACATTTTTCTTAGTCTAAAAACAAAGAACAACACAAGCAGCATGTATCCATCACCGTACACATCTCTTCTAAAGCGTAATACAAATAAGTAATATCATTATCTACATAAGAAAGATCAATGGGACTAAAGCAAATTCTTGTTCAGTGTAACATCCACGTGCTGTTTTTTGTACAGATGGTGCACTAGTGGTTCCATTTTCTCCCACTTTCTTCTCACTATACCCAAAAGTTGTTGAGAAAGAAAGGCAACACACTTTAAAATTGGTCCGACAAAGCTTTCTATCTATAATTAAAAAGCATCTTCCACTGTCTTTCCCTTTTATAATTTTGTTAAACTTCTATGAATGTTAATACTCAAATTGAGTTAATTTACATAGGCTTAAGTAAAAGCTTAACTTCACAGAACAACATTTCATTTCCAGTATTTTATAAACACACTTCAAAGAATACCTCTATAGCCTGGTATTCTATTAAGGAGTATACTGAGATTCAAAATATCACTTAAGATAAGAAGATGAACTCAAAAGCTCAAACCCAACACTGTATTTGACCTTCAAACATCCTTTTTCCCTATTGAGGGGTGTCAGGGGAACATCAGCTCTCCAAGAGCCAAATTCTTTCAAAATTATGTAAAAGATGTTAAGATACAAGCACACTGGCCCTTTTTTTAACAACAGCTTTTCATATGCAACAGCTGTTGTGAGTAGCATCAGTTCCCAATCTCAATGTTGACTACACTTTCAGAGTTTCTGAACTGTGTGTATAACAAAACCTGGGAGCAGTACCAAAACTGCAATTTCACTGCAAAGCTATGAACAACTCGGCTCTTTCGAATATAGTAACGGGTATATAGCAACAGGTGGTAAGGAAATATAAAAGTATGAAGATAACACATTCCCATAGTGTATCTGTTTTGCCAAGACTTCTAAAGGTCTTCTGGTTGATGCAGAGAGGCTGGCCAGCTGATGAGCTACCATCACGGTCTGCATTTCCCATTCAACACACGTAACACACCAAAAATGCTCATGTCTCACCAGAGGTCAAAATGCCAATGGCAGTGAGCTACAGTCTGTCTCTGGGAAAGCTCCTAGGAACAAGAGTGAGTATTAGCTCACAAACATCATTATCAACAAAAATCCAACCTGGTATTTTCTCCCCTTTCTTTGGGAATAGATACTGAAAAAAACACCCAAAATCACACTGAAGTGTTTTTTTGGGCTTTTTCTTGGTCATTCCCATATACTGAAATTTTAAATTAAAATTAAAAATTAAATGAAAAGTATGTGCTTAGTGAGTAATAGTTTCAGCATAAGGGCTTCTGAGCAAATCCATGCAGGTGAATGACTATGCAAGGTAACAGATGTAAGCATGGTAAGACTGGTTGGGGGTTAATTTGAGAAAAACACCAGGGTGAAAGAATTGAGAGACGCACATGCAAAGGGCACTAACTGTTAATGTTAAAAGACAACTACAAAATAATAGTAAATGCAAGGAATTATCGTTAGAAAACACAGCCCTTTTCCTCACACTGAGTCATTACCTCTAACTTTGACGAGTCCAACCTTTTTCCTTCCCTGAAGCACAACTGAAATCCTATCATGTGTCATATCCTCACAAAAACAAAGCCTACCAGCAGGGAAATCTGAAACGACGGCTGTCAAAGAAAAATGAAATCACAACCCACGTACTTCAGAATATAATTGCTGTTTGGGGATTTAGATATTTTTATTTCAAAAATGTTTACTTATTTGGTGCCTGACCAAAAAATAAAATCACTTTTCTTTTCAAGTCTCCACTGTTTTATCTTTGTACACAGCTAAAATAGAGCATAAGGAAATAAAGCTAACACACTGTGCAAAGCAGACTTGCCTTTAGCTACTTCTGCCCTCAGAATAAATTGGACCACGTAATATTTGTCTCTGCACCACTTTACATTTACCAGCACGCAAGACACGCCGAAGGTTTAAGTCATTTTTCAAAAGTAGCCTTACAAATATGGTGAAATTTAATCTCTGTGACTGTGAGCAAAGACAGTGTATTAATGTAGCCCATCAGAGTTAGAGGCAGCATACTGCTGAACAAAATGGCCATTTCCAGCTGTTAGCTGCCGAGCACTGATACAAAGACTGAAGAGGAAGACTATGACATAAAATCTCTGAAAACAAAACAGATCACAGGGGAAGAGGCCAGAGATTTCAAAATATTCAAGACTTCTGCAAGAAAATGAATAAACTGAAATGATTTTTTTTCTCATTAGCCTAAGTTATATTTAATAAATTAAGGTGAGCAAGCAGTACCGAGTCTCCAGAAACCCGCTATGGTTATTACTTCTGCAATGAAGTATATGATGCTTTTAATTATGTGGATAATGAGCAAAAGGCCAATATGGTACATGGGATAATAATACTGTATCAGGTCAGAGATCCTTTTTACAAATGATTCCCTTTCAGTAAATCTGTTCTGAATTTCTTTTTCTTATTTCTTTACCCTCCCAACTAAGATCCATTAATTTAATGTAGTGACAAAAGGTATTTTCACTATTTCCCATTATTCCTGCCAAGTATGCACTGGATGAAACCAGCCTCAGTGAACTAGAATTACGTAAAATGTAGCAATACTAAACAAAATTTAAGAGTTTTCATAATAAAAAAAATCTGCAAAAAAATCAATTTAGGTTCTCTTGAACTTTTATTCCTTGGTCAGATATCAGCACAGATGCTTCCATGCAGAGCTACTTCAGGAGGAAGGAGTATTTATATATATATATGCATTTGTACACACAAACACTTTCCTATGAATTCACGTACCTTTTTTTCCCGACAATGATTTCACTACAAGTCAGCAATAAAGACCAAGCAAAAGTTGCAGGCAATCACAGTTTAATAGTAAAAATAACACATTAGAAACATTTGACAATGAAATTTTGAGTCTGAGGGTGGAAAAGGCTCACTGTGGACTGCTATTCTCCATGTCTTTACACTTCGTGGGGAAGATGCAGCGTTTTTGGTTTTTTTTGGTTAAACACAGTAACAACATAAGGGTGTGGATGTAATGTATGTCAGCAAGGTTGTTTTCTCAAGCTACACCACCACACACCTTTTCGGTACTGCCACCTCAAGGTGTAGTACAACAAAGGCGACATGGGCTAATCCTGGAACCAGGATTTGGTTTTTGCAGAGCAGGTGTTGTGCTGGATGGAGCAGGGAGGGGAGGGAAAGAGTTAAGAAACAGAAAATAATGCCTTTCATTAAGAGAGTTAGAAAACTTAGTATGAAACATATGAAAGGTATGAAAGTATGATAATCTTTCAAGCATGATCTGTTGATTAATGCAAGACTATTTTGAATTGAATTAATTGAATTTGGATTTTTTTTAATTTCTATGGAACTGCCAAGACATGTCAGGAAGAGTACATCACCAGACATACTTTATAAGAGAGCATTACCCCAAAAGAACATATGACAGGGATTAAAAAAAGGGTACCCAAGCCCTGCTGAATCCAAGGCGCTCCTGTTGAACTCATGCTGCTTAATCAATGTCTTTGCTCTGCTGGCGACCCGAGAGTGGACGCAGAGTCTGGATGTGCTGTTGACTCTCCTCAACCTCCTCTCGACGCAGCCCAGGGTAAGGCTCTCTTGGCCTTCCTTGCTGCCAGGACACACTGCTGCCTCGTGCCCAGTTCGCTGCCCACCACCATCCCCAGGCCCTTCTCAGCAGAGCTGCTCTGTGACCAGCCAGGTCCCAGCCTGTATTGTTGCCAGGGCTTTCCAAATGAGCCTCACGACTTGTGATTGTCCTTGCTGAATTATGCATGGTCAATGCTGGCCTTTTCCTCCAGCCTCTCTGGGTCCCTCTGGAGGGCAGCCCTGCCACAAGTACATCAACTGGGCTTCCACTTTGGCGTCATCTGCAAACTTTACAAGCAAGCACTGTCACCTCCTCCAGGCCATGTCATACAGATGGGAAACAAAACAGGTCCAAGATATATATTCCTGCTCTGCCCACTTATTGCCAGCCTCCCAGAGATGAGCATGACTCACTAACTACTCTCATCTGAGCCCAAATCATCTAAGCAACTTTTAAACCATCCAGTTGCTCACCTATCAAGAAATAACACCCTAACTTGGATAGAAAAACACCCTTGGGGCCAGTGTCAAAAGCCTCACTGAACTTCATGTAAATGATATCTGCCACTCTCCCCTAATCCACAAATCCAGTTATTTTGTCACAGAAGGCAATCAGGTTGGTCAGGTGTGAGTCACTCAGTACAACCATGCTGACTTTTCCCAAACACCTTCTTTGCCTTCACATGCCCAGAATACTACCAGTGCTATTAGTGCATAGTTAGCTACTCCTATTTTTGCAGTTCTTTGAAACACACTTTTTGTTGCTATACTTCAAAAAAAAAAAAAAAAAAGGAAAAAAAAGTCATTGGTTTAACTCTAAGCATGAAGAATTTCTGCAGAAGGGAGTGCTTTTCAGAATGTCAAGATTAAAAAAAAAGTAAGTTTCAGCAATGAAAAGGTTTTTTAAAAGAAATCTTAATTGGAGTTGCTACCGTAACGTTATATTGCAAAAGATTAAAACAGAGGGTTCTAATCAATTGAACAAGTCGCTCAGTTAATGAGGCATTAGGCAGGGATGCACTGCAGGAGCTGGACGCAGTATATGCCACAGATAACAAGTGTCCTGATGGCCTAAAATAGTAAATCTCTCTCTGCTGAGCTTTAAATGTTCCAGACCCTGACAACTGCTGACCAGGACACTACGGCCGCTGAGCAGTTCAATTATCAAGTGGGGAATTCACTGAAACGTCCAGTTCAAAATCCAGTAAGACTTCTCTCTTCTTCCTCTTGAGGCAGATGAATACCACTCCATTTGTTGGGCTGTATTTCTGATGAATTTTGAAGAAAAAAATCTAGTGTATTGTGAAGTGCCATTTCAAACTGTGTTATGTTTTAATGGCAAGATTAGAGTTCTAGTCCAATGCTGTGGCCAAAATTTCCCTTTCACTGTTGTGCCCTACATCTGCCAGGTATTGCCTGATGAATACAGTCTTAAATGTGCTATGGGTACCTTGAAGAGTGCTTGACAATACTGGGGCTTTCATCTGTCATAAACGATCATTTGGAAACCAACTGGGTACCAAGGACCCTTGCTGGTTGGAAGCATTTTCCATTTGTCAGAGGAAAATGATTTGCCTTTGCTGAAGTAGCAGTGCTTAGGTTTTTAAATTAAGGAACAAAACAATAATGCCTTGAGATATTCCAGCTTGTTGAACTGTTATGTGTTTGGCCTAGATGACAATGAGATTTTGATAGAAATAATACTGTGCTTCAAAAATGTCCTAAAACCAAAGGTTCTGATATAATACATATTTGGTTACAGTAACCATACTATTCTTTTAATGTAGAAATGATAAACACGCAAATTACCTGAAGAGTTGACTTGAAGAAAAATATATTGACAGCATACAGTTTTAAATGAATGAATATCTTGGCTTTTGAAGGAGCTTCTTTCAGTCCTATGAAGTTTTTCTGAAGCTTTTTGGTCATTTTGATAGGCAAGATATTTTGAAAATACAGAACAGACTGCTAACAAAGGTTGGTTTTATAAATTCATCCTTAGATTCTAGTAATGAAGACTATTAATTTGCTTCTTGATTTTTGCTAGACTACACTTGTGACAAAAAAAATAAGCATGATTGATTCAAAATGAATCTAATAAAAGAAATGACTGGTTCTCATCTGACTTGAATGCAATCTCATTATAAAGAGGACAAGAAACCATAAATATCCTTGTAATTAAACAATTTATATGAAGTAATAGATTGCCTATTCTGTCTGTATACAGACAATACACTAAAAGTTACAGGATTTGAAAGACTTGACTTATACCTCAAGCTTTATCCTCTCATCCATTTCTTCATCTATTTCTACCAGCTTTACAGCTTATCCAAGAATCTTTGTTTCTTAAAATTCAGTCAGTAGTGACAAACATCCCCCACTGGACTCCCATCACCATATGGCTCAATGACCTTTCTTCATTTACCACAAAGCAATTCATGTTTAGCTTAACACATTTGCAACATCAATTTTGACAGCAGTGATGGATATTTGAAATTACAATGTAATACTTAGCAGCATAGAAAATTCTAATAAACTCAAAGCTCATTAGTCAAACCTAAAGCCTAAAAAATTCAATTTGGAATACATAATATAAAATCACCGTCCTACTTTTTGCCTACAAGAGAGTACTGATTATTATCTTTAGGTATTTGGGACTGTAAATATAGTGGCACTTTTGAACAACATACGAAATGTCAGGAAGCTCAGATACGGACTAATGTGACTATGTTATCAAAAGCAGAGGCACAGAAAGAAAACAAACTGAAGACTGTTTTTATATGTTATGAATGGTACCTAAGGCAGAGTTACTCAAGTGAACTAGATTCTTCCCTCTGTATTTCCTTCTACTTCTTATGAGCTATGGGAGTTTTAGCCAATCTTTCACAGATAGTAACACCAGCCTCAAAGAATGAGAGCTGAAAAGCCCAGTCTCAGCCAAGAGCAGGGGAGCAACCTAGAGGTTCAATAGGTAAAACTCCTGGGTATCATTTCATCCTCAAGTGAAATGAGATTTAGCTTTCACGTGGTAAAACAAGCTGGGAGAACCACAGGTAAACAGGGCCCAGACTTGAAGAGAGTAGCATTTTGGTCTGCAAAGCTGACTGTTTACTCATAGACCAGGTCAGATTCATAGATTTGAGTCTTTAAGGCACAGATGATCTTCATCCACCTGAATTACCCTGCATCTCCAAGCAGCCGGCGTATCATGCCAGAACCACCCACCTGATACTACTTTGTGGCTTGCAGTTGTCACGTGCTATTGACACAAAGAATTATTATTAAAAATAAATAAGCAAGAATCTTTGCCGGCTAGTTAGCTATGATACGCTCATGTGCCCATGGCTATGAAATTTTGGACAAAAAAGGGCATTATGATCAGCGGCTAACATGTACCTGAGACCTCTACCAGCTCCAGCAAAACAAATTCATTTTTTCAGGACCAATTTTAGATATCTTCCAGATTTCAGAGGTAGCAGGTATATCAAAGTTGGATTAAATCCTAAAGTGAAGTAATACAATGCTATTGAATGCTACTTTATATCAAAGGAAAAAAAAATAAAAAGATTATACCAATTTTCCTATCATTATTTCCTACAGTTACTCCAAAATGTGAGGTAGGATGGAATATCTGTCTTTCACTTATGGAGCTGAGAATGGTTATTGCTAGCAGACAGAATGCTTCTTCTGGGCTAAATATGGCCTGTACTGCTACAACTGTGGTGTAGATGCTCTTACTCCCAGAAGCTGTGGATTTCAGCATGCAGTGCGATACTTTCATCTGACCAGACAGCAAAATACCATCTATTTTATAACCAGAAAAATGAGAAGAAATTAAAAACCTTAGATGTGCCAGTCCAACGACCAGAAGTCATTCAATAAAGTTGCTGACAGAGCCTCTGCGCAGCAAAGCAGGTTAATCTTAGCACCACAACAGAAAGGGAGATCAGAAACATTCAGGAAGACAGAGATCGATTTTCTTTCTCCAAAAAAAAGAAACATGAACAAAATATTGCCATTTAATCTACTCAAGCATAACTACGCAAATCCAGATGTTAAAAATTAAAGGTCTAAGATAAAGTTTAGTCAAAGGGCGGTGATTTTCCAAATATAAAGACAACCTCTTAGCATGCTCTTTTGGAGGCTAACCTATGAAGAAAAAATAATCACCTTGTCCTTTTGAACAAGAATTCATTCAGACTAGCGCATCCAAATATTGTGGCAGGTTCTGCATTTCAAGCCAATCATGTTGCAGAAAGAAATCGGGCAGTAGAGTCATAGCAAAATAATCACTAACTTACATGAGTGATGGTAGCACTTTCTGTCCTTTATCTGTGAATAAAAAAAACCAGAGCAAATACTGACTCTCTCCACTCTTATGGACACAGGGCTCCACACAAAGCTGCTCGCACAGTTACACTAAACATGAAAATCTCTAGTTTTAAACTCAGTATCATGAAATCACAAGTTGTCACAAGTGATATTAGCAGAGGAAAAGATTGGCCTATTCCTCATAAGAATTATTTCAGTATATCTTTTGAGAACCCTAGGGCAAATTACCTTCTGTTTTGACACAAGACATGGATAGCAGAAATATTTCCAATCTTAAAACAAATTATCCACAGAAGTTACAGAAGACTTGGTCCCTAGTTACTAGTAGCAATAACTTCCACTGATAGAAAATTTATTTCTCATGAATTCTAGCAAATTACTGGGGAGAAAAAAAAAGAGAAATAATCAAGTCTCAAAATCCATACAGATTAATAAGTATTGTCATAGACCAGAGAACTGAGGAACTGGATACTTATTTGCCCAACACTACATTGCTGTAGCTGCTAGGACTACGTTCATCCTATGATCCAATTGCTGATTGTGGAGGTGCCACCAGCAATTTGATAAACATTCACATTTGCATTAAAACTCTGCAAATTACAAGCATTAATTTTTGATATAAATTATTAACTGAAAATAATATACAAATTTAATAAGAGATGTGCTCAATAGCTCTGGAAATCAGGAAACCCATTTAGAGGTATAATTACAGACCAGATGAAAAACATTTCTTATTATTATTTTGTAAACAAAACACTTGAGCATTTATTTTCATATTGTAAATTGGTCAGGCCAGGGAAAAGATGTCTACAGTATTAGTAAGATAAAGTTATTTAACTTAATCAAAAAATGTTTCTCCCTTCACAACCAGTTTACACATAAAGACAAATTCGAAAATCTATTTGCTAATTTCTTGGCCTAGAAAAATATGGTGCTATCCTATATGAGTGAGAAAGTTGCAAGATGTTTCCTGGAACTCAAACAGAAGTTAGCTCCAAGGCAACACAAAAAGTTTCTATTTGACATCCGGAACACAATTCAAGCTACAGTGTTTTCAGACATACTGAGGTATGTACCATGTCTTAAACACTTCATTTGAGCTTTATTGATTTAAAAAGCTTTCCTGAAAAGGAAGCAGTGTGAGGCTGCTTAAATAACCAGAAGTATTGGTTACAGGAGGAGGCATGTTCTGATGAGTGAAAGGATTAGCTTTGCTAATAATCCCATTAAGAACAGAAAGCAAAACTTCACAAAATGTGAATATTTGTGCCTAATCCCTTCCGCCCCCAGACCTGCTGTTCTTAACTGTGATTAATTATGCAGATAAATGATGGCTTCAAAACAATCTCTACTACATTGGACTCTTGCTCTGCTCTTCTAAAATGATCTGCAAAAAGGCGTTTCACAACATGTAACAGTCACTGACGACCATCTTACAGGTAAACTTATTTTCTCCTTCCTTTTGCTCACCTAGAGGATAAGCTCAGACCATTCTTTCTCCAATGACATAGTCTAAAACAACATTATACCAATTAACAAAAATATATTATTCTCCAGTATTTGACTACCTAAACTGTATCATTTGTAAAATATCTGCTAGATATGTTGGTATTCTGAATATTTTGCCTAACAGAGTATAACTAACCTGCTAAGTAAATTTAGAATGAGTAAGCAGGTCATACAAACATTACATTTTTTTAGGCAGAACCTAAGAATCAGCCAGGGTGCTGAGGAAAAACTCGTGCCTGACACACGCCACCTTGTTCTTCTCCTTCTAATTTCCAGTCTTTATTGTACAAATTGATCTCTGCACCTTCTTTACTGTGCACCTTGTTTTGTGTTTTGCACTATTTTTATTTTCCAGTATCCACTCCTTCCGCATTCCTCCAGCTAACTAAAGAAGTAGCCTGCTGTTTCAGGCCAGTATCTCTTTCAAAACTTGAGAGCTGGAAGGTCTCAGCCTCAGATTGAGCTTCTCCTTGTAGACCCACAGAGGCAACTAGAGCTATAAAATGTTATTTACTTAACAAGCTGAAAATATGGAGAAAGTACTCAGGCAGACATGTAGGGTTCTGATTTCCATACCATGATAATAGCAAGCACATACTGACAGTAGGTTATATGGCCAGATTGCTACTAAAAAAAATAAAAAAATAATAAAAAAAAAATTACAATTTAAAAAAAAAACTCTTGAGAAGTTTTACAAAAAATATTTCAATCCTCTTTACCCTTGTCTATTGAGTTACAGAAATCATTTTATTACATAGACATTTGACCTTCATCCTGTCACCAATGTTTTTATCAGTTAAATTTATAACAGAGGAAAAGTCATTGAGATACCAGGAAAGGTAGCATTAGTCACTTGGAGAACCTTTTCTCATGTAATTTATTTGCAAAAGGCTGTTTTTGAGGAAACTTTCTATAAATCTGTTTTGATTAGTTATGCTATCTTTTTCATTTTTTTGGTGTCTAGTTTACATTCTGCACTTAGATCTTGCAAGTTCCCTCAAAAACTCAAAGTACTCAGCAGTTTCTGTATGTGGACAAGACACATTAAAAAGAAGAGAGATTCTACAGTCAGATCTGCTGAAGATATTTTGGACAACCTAAGAGCTCAATTCTGCACTGAAAAATAAATGTAAACCAGAATAATATGAGCCTTATAAAAGTAGAATTCTTTGGGATTTTCCATTTTTGGTTTATTAAAACTCTCCCTCATCATAATCAGGTGCGCACGGCTTTGAACTTGAACCAAGTCTGGCCAGTGTTTTGAAGAAATCCTACCATCTACTTGCTAACTTATTTATTAAATGAAAGGAAGAAAATAAAAGGTATTATCTGCCTCCATAACATACAAGTGAGCAACTGTGGATGTTTTCCTCTTCTAGTGGTAAGGGTCAAATTTGACACACCCTTTAGGCACCTGTTAAAATGCAGAGCCGAATTGTAGCTTACAAGCAAGCACCATCAACACTCTAGGGAAGCTGTGTCTACATTTCCCTGGTTTCTGCAAATGATGAGCAGATGTTTACATCTGCACTCTTGTGTGTTGTGATATTCCATATGTTTGCTAAAGAAACAAAGAACACCCATGAATACGTATTACCAAGCATCAACATCATACATATCATAAGTACATTCTAGCTAGCAGAAACCATGTATTGTGCAGGAGAACATATAAGAGAAAGGTGGAGACAACTCTGTAAGAACTCACCTCAAAGGGTAGCTGCACTTGTACTTAAATTAGAAAAGGTGAATTGTAGAAACTCCAATGCCATAATGAGTTAGTGATTACTGACAATCTACTATAAGTGATTACTATTTCAAGGAAAGTTTTTTTTGTTTTGTTTTGAAGCAAAGAAGATCCAGTGAAAATAGAACAATCCTGCTATCTTGGATATATAATGCAAACCGACCATTGAACCTTTCAGTGGATACTGTGGGATGGAGAACAACTGCCTTTTATCACATTTTTAACAGATATCTCCTAATACAAGGTTCTAAAATTCACATAGAAATTGTGTATGCCTTGCGGGCATAACATAATACAAGTAAAATTTATTGCAAGAAAGTCAAAAGAAGTGCATAAAATTGAGTAACCTCTGTCCATCTTTCTACGACTGAACCATATACATAAGATTAAAATGAAGAGCACCTAAGCAAACTCGAATGTCAGATTTTGTAATATGACATCCATGTGTTACAAAAATGTAGTTCTGTAGCTTTTGCTTAGAAATTCAGCTCAATTATTTACTTCCAAAGTGTTAACACTTTGTATGTGGAACAGATACTCTGGCAGCCAGAATGAGACATTCTTGCTTTTATATGAGCTAATGATTTAGAAAGATTTAGAAACAGGTCGTGGATAATTCCAAACCAGGATGTGCCAGATAAGCAGCCTTGGCAATGAAGCTGTGGAGAATCTGATTATTGACACATTCAGAATTTAGCCAGACATTTTGAATCTCAGGCTGATTTGACATAAATGTTGTATTTATATAAGTATGGGCTTATTGCAAAAAAAATATAAAAATACTATATATCCTGCCAACAAAAATCAGCATTTTCTCAATTTTTAAGCTAAGCATCTTTGGATCTAAACCCTACAAAAAGCAAGAAGAAAAACACACTATAGTTTAAAGCATCAATGGATTATATTTGTAGCAAGAATAACACAGCTATCATACTTCATCCATCTTCCACAGTGGCTTTCCATCTCACTTTAGGCACGGATTTTTGAAGACAGATTAGTGGGATGGAGCAGAAGTGAATTTTTGACTTCCTGGTATTAAAATACAAACACATGCGCACACATACACATGCAGAATCAAATTTTATTTACCCTGTTTGTGGGCTCCATTCATTCAGATTGATTTAATTATGATCTAACCAATTGCTAATGACAAAAAGAAAAAAAGAAAGAAAAAAATGTATCTTAGCAGTAGCTTTTTCCAGGACTTTGTAAGAAATAAGATGCTGAATGAAGAAATGTCATAAGACTTGGAGGCTCTGTACGCTAATCAAACCCAGCATTTTGGCATTTAGCTATTCGCAGTGCAGAACCTTGAAATTTTCCTTCAGAGTATTTTAAGATTTTATTTCAGACATGTTCTGTTAATGAAGACAGAACAATCAACACAACCAAATTCTTTCATTAGTATCATATTAAATGCTTATTTGTCTCCTGAGAAAAATGTCAGAATTCTATAAAAAGATCAGGTGAGGAAAAATATAATAAAAAAAAAGTGAAGAAAAAAGTCAGTTTTCCTAGAGAAAATATAATTCTAGCTAGCATGATATCATCAGAATTATCAGTGTTGTATTCATTCTTTAAAACTAACATTAATTATCAAGAAGATAAAAAAAAGTCCTCGCCCTAACTCTGAGAGCATCTTCCTTGGCCAGGGTGAGGAAGATGATTTGCTCCGACTTCAGAGCCACCCTGCACAAAGGGAGGGCTCTGTGCAAACCTGCCATGGATCAGTTGGCCTGACCACTCACGCTCACAAAGAAAGCAATGGTCCCGAGTTCACTGACCCTGGCCAGTTTTCTTGGAAGAGCAGTCTACTAGGAGCCGTACTGCGGCTGAGAGCAAATCCAAAAGCCACAGGAAGAGCTTTACAAGGAGGTGGTCAGGCCATGTCCTTGTGGATACAAGTTACTAAAGCTGTGACTCCAAACACCAGCTGATTACCTACCAAAATCCAACCAGGTCTTTTCTGTGCAAAATTACTTTTTTTTTTTTTTTTTTAAATAAATCCAGAATTCCCATCTCGTAAAGAATACTTGGAATTACAGCTTACTCCTTTTCTGTCTTGATTAAAACTCAGAATTACAGGTCAGTATCTTTTCACCCTGGGCAATGAGCACATAGAAGGCCACTAATAGGCACCAAATATTAAAGCCCCATCCAGGGATAAGGACAGTGGAAGGTGAGTTAGGAGAGTACTTCAAAATCATTACTGTATTACAAAGTATTTTACACATAGCATAAACAGTATGTGCATATTTATTGACATGAAACACTGATAGAAGCAGTGATTTTTCTACTACTGTCATTAATTCTTAAAGAAATTCTACTTAAAATTGAATTTTACATAAAAAGAAAAATGGCCCTATTTTCCTGTGCTATATAAAGAACGCAAATAACGTCTTGGATAACTACTGCATCAATTTTCCTTAATTTGAGTGCTTTCCCTAAAATATTATTTAATCAGTTATTTGAGGAAGACCCCACTCGTTCTTCATCCAACTACAAAAATTCAAATTTGCAGAACTTTGGACAACATGCATATGCTCCAAACACACCCTTTGAAGTCATTACTATTTAAACTCTCTAACAACAAAAAGAAACAAATTAAAAAGTTATTAAAGTGCACCAAAACTGATGTGTACTTATGTCTTTCTGTTTAGGAAGGGCATAATTTTAAAAGACAAGGTGAATGCATTTGGAATATAAACAACCATCCATGACACTCTAAAATCCAGGAATCCAGGATGGTCACTCCTAATGAACAAGATCAAGAAAATTTTTGTTGAAACGATTTTCAGTTGGGAAATACTACTGTCAAAAAAGATGTTTCAATTCGTCTTAAATTTCATTTCAGAGGATAATGTTCATTCAGAGAATAATAGTATCCAATGGCTTTGTTTTGACCTTTTTGGAATATTCAGAATGTTTTAATTATTTTCCCAAATGTTGCATATATTATAGGTATAGGAAAGTCAAATAAAATTTCAATACTATCAGACTCAAAGTCTGGCAATTCAAACCCGTATTCATTCTTGAGCCTCTGTTGATCTCCTTGAAAAGAACAGGCCTTTCCATGTTTCACTACAACTCAGAATATAATCATCATTGTCCTTTTTATAGTTCCAGCAGCATCCAGAGCTCATAAAAACACAGATATCTCAAATTTGAAGGGGGGAAAAAAGAAAAAAAAGAGAGCGCAAGAGAGAGAAAGTATATGCCGAGATGCACTGACTCTGACAGAACTAGGCAGCATATATAAAAGACCATACAATATTGTTAAAAGATAGGCATGAAAATGGTCACCAAAACAATGTCCAGAACTTTAACTTATCCAAGAAAATAATATTAATCAGGTTAGAGATGTGCATGAATGCACTACAGACCCAATGTGCATACAGACGCTGCTGCATCGTTCCTAATTTCCAAGGCAAGTCACAAGCAACTGCTAGGTCACAGTAGTGGTCTGCAGCACTTGCTGGCTCATCTTGCAGGAAGACAATGGCCGCTTTCAGCCTGGACTTGCTTCCATTTTTTAAATAGACTACAGAGAGAGCTAGATAACTGTCATATTGAAAAATAACAAAAAAAGGAGACAAAAGTACTTTCATGTGATACATACATTAAATTTAAAGACAGGAAAACAAATATCTGTTTCTTTGCACATAAAACAGTGATACCTCACAGCTGCAGTTTAGTCATGTTTCTCCCACAAAGTCAGACAACTCTAATGGACAAATAGACAGGTTTTTTTTATACATATTTCTGCTTATAAACTACCACTCAGGACAGAACACTTAAATACTTTCAGGACACGCCTCTGCTTTTCTTGCTACTGTTTTAGGGAGGTTTTGTTTGTTTTTACTCTTCAGTCATTTTTCTTCTCTGATGTATAATGTCATGATACTGAGGTCTGACTTATCCATCTGTGATACATAAAACTCTCATGCAACTGTTACACTACTTGGGTGATAAAAGTGAAAGAGAACCAGTGTTCAGATTCCATACGCCAATGACAACGAACAAAGTAAGATTTTCAGTCAAAGCTACCAAATGCTGCATCTTGAGAAGAGAAAGAATCCTATTTGAAAAAACTTACTGTCTGAATTGCATTTAACACAAATCATATACAATCTTATACAAGAGTATTAGCAGAATTTTAAGTCTGAATAACTGTGATTATAATTTAAGTACTGCTCAGTTTACTCTTTATATTTGTGCAAAAATTCAAAATAGGCTTTACTGCATTTTGTGAACTAATGCCTATGTACCTTCCCCACAGTTTGGTCCAGGGAACCCTTGAGGAACATGTGGAAGCAGAAGGCCTGAACCACAATGACAGTAACAACCTCCCCTGGACACCAGCTTTCCTACTGCCAGAGCAACCAGGCACCTCCCTCACGGCTGCTCGCCCTCCCCCCGGCTCACTTGGCAGGGCAGAAACCTCTGCTGCAATCCAAGTGGGTAAAGCCCACTTGGCACCTTGCAAACACTCAAAAAGAAAAACAAACAAACAACTAGACCCAAACACATTTATCACAAGGAAATAACAGTATTTTTCTTTTAAATGAAGATTTTTACATGTTGATTTTATCCACCTTAAAAATAAAAGAAAAAAACAAGAAAACAGTTTTCTTTTTAAAACAAGTATTTCCCAAACCACATATGAAGCTACATATTAAAGCCTCACCTTACAATAGCCTATTTTGAAATAAAAATAACATACAGGTATCAGATGTGCTGTCAGCGATTTTAAAGAGAGTTAAACCAATGCAAAAGTAACGAGCCATCAAACAAAAATTGCTTGATAAAAATAAAGCTTGTTGACTGCTAAGTACTTACAGAGGATGGTGAAGCCAAAATATTCAGCTTGTCCAGATCAACAATTACTTCATTCAAGGCTAGGAAAGCAAGGGACACTAAACGCATATGCCTATCTTCCTTCATAGCAAAATTTATTATGCTTGTTTTTGTTCTGAGGTTGGCATTTATCTGCAGAAAGCAGATTTACTAGCTGCAGCATCTTCGAAGGACGTGGTTCAGATGAAGCTGTCTGCATTTATTTAACTAGTTTCCAATGCAAAACATGTTTTCACAGATTCTTTCCCCTCTTCTCCAGTATTTTGTTTAGTTATATTAAGTAGTAATATTGCCCATTCTCATAAAACCCCTCATTTCCATTAAAATATAATCACATGCATAAAAAAACCCGAAAAATAAAAACGTTTTATACAATACATATTGGGTACACCACATATTACGCATACCTCATGCTACATTTATCTAATATATGATATAAAATACAGTTTATGTTATGTTTATAATTTTAATATAAAAATAAAGACTTCTGCCAGTTAACTAAAAGCAGAATGGGTAACTGAAATAAATAAACCACATAAAACCTTAAACACACAAACCTGCAGAAGTTGCAACAGAAGTACCCGAAGCTCCTGACATTGCTTATAGCTACAAGAAATTTAAAATAATGAAAAGCAGACCAGCAGGAAGCATATATATGATGTTCCCCAGAACTGACTACTTTGCACGTGTTCATGCTTCTAGGCCTGGGATGGCTGAGGAGCAGGGAATCACAGCAATACTGGTTAGGCAGAAACTCTGGAGCTTTGATCAGGCTCAGTTTGAAGCAGTAGGACACCCACCAAGCAGGCCAGGGCAGCCACGGCACCACCTCAGTCCATGTCCCCATCGATATCTTTCAACAGTGGAGCTACTATAGCCTCTCTGCATTCAGTTCTGCAATACATATCTGGAGAAAAAACTCCTTCCTCTCGACTCCAGCAAGTTTTAACCACTGATCTTCAGTCACTTCAAACCAACCAAACTGCAGCGTTCAGACTATTCTTATTTTCAATCATATGTTTTAGCTTTCTATTTGCAACGGCTTATAAATTCTTTCAACTGCTTTTTGTACCAAAAGAGAGATGCAAAATAAATCTATTATTTAATTCACAAAGTTCATTTGTTATTTAAAAATTATTGCAGCAAACCAATTAATTTAGTTCTCACTGTAATTACAACCTGATGTTACTAACCATAGAAGACTCTTCCTTTTGTTAATTGAGTAGAAAAAAAAAAGGTACTCAGAACCACTTTTTTTTTTTTTTGCTCCAAACTTAACATCGCCATCCTTTACACATTGATTTTCCTACACTGCAACTCACACTTCCATCTTCAGACCAAATGCATGTGTAAAAGGGTAGAAAGGCAGACATGAAATTACTTACTGTCTACTAAATTCTCTCCTGCTGTTAAAACCTGGCCTCCACATCTGGGCTTTGGAGCACTCCATAACATTTACTGCAGGACTCTGGAGATGATCCTCCACGTTATTATTCTAAAGACTATCAGAGCTGAGCTTAGTGACTTCAAGACATGAACATTACTCTTCCCATTTAGGACAGTGAAAGTTCTGTTGGGCTAGTTGAAGGAAATTTGGTACTAAAAAAAACATACAGAGTATTCTAGAAAAACTACAAAACAAGAATACTTGAATCTAGATCACAATCTTGATGTACCTCTTTAAGAGCAAGACCACAAGAATCATACAGGGAGATACCAAGCAGGAGATCACCCTCCAGACCTACACTCACAAACATGCATTGTTTGCACTGATGACATGTTCTTAAATTCTGCCACTGGAACTCTGAATCATTAAGTTTACTCTTTAATACTCTGTAATTTTCTGCCCACCTATGCAGAATTGTTGTGGTCCCAGCAGATCTCTACATGTAAGAGCTGCTCATTGCTTCATGCTAGGAGCTGCTGGTGTTTACAAGTGTGCATACACAACAAAACTTCACACAGTTGCTGGTTTTACAGTGCCTAAGAACAGGCCTATCAAAAACTCCAGAAGTTTCCTAAGGAATGGGAAAGTATGTACCGTGATACAGCTCTGAAAAACTCACAGGCCGCCCCTGTTACGCACAGCCAGCTCTTCTTATCCCCAGGAAGGCAGCCTGGGATGCTCAGGATGGGGACAGGCCCTTAGCAGCATTGCAACTGGCGAAGGAGCAGGGAGCGAAGCTATCGTGGGATCCATGCGCCAGCAGCTCCCATCGAGGAAGACCCCTCAGCTCCTTCAAACGGAGTTTGGGCCTTCCCAAACGGGCTGCCCCCTCCCGCGGTTGGGGCACGCGAAGCCCCGCGGGTCTTGGCACGCTTCGGGCGCTGCTCGGCCCGCAGCCCAGCTGGCCCCCAGGCCAGGCTCCAGCGGGCTGCCAAGTCCTGCGGGGATGACACAGCCCTGTCGGTGCTGCCAGGGAGCAGCCCCGGGCGAAGGCAGCAGATACCAGCGCGGAGCTGGGCCCGTATTGACGCAGACAGGCCCTCTGCTCAAAACGGCGCCTGTGTGTCACGGGTGACCCCGGGCAGGGCCACGGCCTCGCAGCACCGCGTGTGGGGCCCAACGGGCCGCGTCCCGCCTGGCCCCTGCGCGGGGTGCCGAGGGCAGCCGAGCCAAGGGCAGGCAGCACAAGGGAGCGGGGGCTCACCCTGCCCCGCCACGCGGCGCCTTCCCCGCGGGCCCCGCGCTGCCGCCGGGCCCCCAGGTCAGGGCTCCTCGGGGAACCGAAACCACCCCCGGCCACGCGGAGCCCCGAAACGCGCGGGAACGCGCGGCGCCCGCCCCAAGAGCTCCGGCATTCCCGGGAGCTCCGGCATTCCCAGCCGTGCCCCCCTGTGCAGCCGCACCTGTAGTTGTAGGCGCTGAAGCGCTGGCTCTCGCGCAGCAGGGCCCGGTAGAGGCGCAGCACCTGCGCCCGGCTGGACGCTGCCATGTTGCCGGCACAAGGCGGGTCCTCCGCCGAGGCCCCTTTTCCCCGCCCGCGGCCGCGCCGGAGCTGGGGCCGCCACGCGCGCCGCGCCCGCCTCTCTGCGCGGCAGCGGCGGCCGCAGCGGCGGTGAGTGGCGGCGGGGCGGAGCGGAGCGGCGCGGAGGGCAGCGCGGCCGGGCGGAGCGGCGCGGAGGGCAGCGCGGCCGGGCCTGGCCGGGCGCCCGTGCGGTCACCTTGGGGAGCGGGGCGGGTAGGGCAGGGAAGCCTCGGCCCGCGCCTCACGGGCACCGAGGCCGCAGAGCCCGGGGCCGCTGGCCAGGTCGGGCCGGGCGAGGCGGCGCCTCGGCGGGGCCTGGGCCAGGCCTGCGCCACGGCGGGAGCCGGCGCTTCCCCGGGCCGCGCCTCGGAGCGGGGTGGCCTGTGCCGGCCGCCGGGAAACCCGCCCCGGGGCCAGCGCTGCGGCCGCGGCCGGGGAAGGCGCCTCTGCGTTCCCCCGCTGATGTTTTTGCCTTTCCCGAAGTTGTTCTGCAATTACCTGCGCTCTTAGCAGACCCCAGCTCCGGCGAGGCACGGTCAGAGTGCAGGAGGGAAAGGAAAACCACGTTCCAAGGAAGGGGCTGGTGGTAGCAGCCTGCGGGCAGCGTGGTGCTCGGCTGTGCACACACCGTGTGTTTTAGTGCCCCTAGCCCTTTGCTTAAGGGGGTTCTCAGCTGAAGTGGGGATTATTAAGGAGGAAAAAACCCTAATGGGAGTTGGGAAGTGCTCTGTGTGACTGGCAATATGGAAGTCACTGGAGAGAGTTAGTTAAGATTCCTGCACGGGTGTCAGTGGCAAAGTTTCTTCTGGCGTCTCGCACAGCTCCTTGAGAAGTGGGTGCTCCCCGTTTGTCAGTGCCCTCGCCTAGGATCCCCCTTGGGTAGGAGTTTTCAGAAAGTGAGTGGGTGTGTTGGATTTTGAGTGAGGTAGCCAGGAGCCACTCGTGTTAAAACTGGCCTTGAAGAATGCAGTACCCAGGCAAGAATTTACATATACAATGCATATATATTGTGCAGACCTCCTAGCAGCAAATTATTAGAGCAGTTCTGCAAGTTTAATTCTCTTCTGCTGTGGGGTTGGGCCTCTTGTTCCGTTTAAGCACCTCTTTTATTAGTGCTTACATTTGAGACAGCCTGTTTGTCTCATTGCTGGAAACAACATCCTCCTTGGCTGAAAGTTTTGCTGTTGCAGAGTTAATTTGACTTTGTAACTGACAGGTTTGATACTGCACCTGTAGCTGATACCAATTGTTAAAATTATCAACAATATGTTTTTTCTCCTGTTCATTCCTGTTTTTTCCTGTTAAGGTTTCTGCTTTGTCTGCAATAGCTTTTATATGTAGTATATATTTATTTGCGATCTGCTTTTGTCTTTGCCAGAAGTATTATAATGCTTGTCTCTAATGGAACTGTCCCTATGTTGCACACGTGCAGTTCATCTGATGCAGTTTTCAGCGTGTTTCTAAAGTTCCTCTGTACTTCTAAGTATAAATAATTTATATATTATCTTAGATTTCTCTTTGTATGTATGTTTATATGGTCACTATATTTTGGCCACCATTTTAGGCTTCTGAAAACTGAGATTTTTCCATATATAGCACATTGCTTAGATTTTTTTTCTTATTAAAAGCCAGATGAGAAATGTTATAGGAAACACTACATTCTGATACAATAATGCAAGCTACTTGGTCTGTGATAAGCATCATGTTTTTGGGGCCTTCTCTTGTGAGGCAAGTAAGACTTGGGCCAGCTCTTCGCATTCAGGAAAATCAAACAGGTACATCCAAAAAGCAGGCAAGCTCCCCAGCTCCCTGGGGCCGCAAATGCTCCTTGTGGTTCTAGCTGCATTGTTGTTACAGATGGCTGTGCAAACAGCGAGGTCTGTCCGAGACCCCAGTTGCCATCCTTGTCTGTCTGCATCTTTGCAGCCCTTGGGTGCTTGATAGGGCAGCTGAGGTGCCCATATGTGTTTGAGTAGGCAGACTCACCATCTTTCCTAAAAGCAGCAATGCCAATCCTGTGTTTGTTTGGATCACGTACTTCAGAAAACTTAAAAATATGAAGCCCTTTTGCACTGAGCAATATCTAGCTTCAATTGTTTAGCAAGGTTAGGTAAAGTTATTCTGTGGATCATCATGACGATTATTCTACATAGTTTTAGAGCAGTCCGCTGTATTGTTGTGAGAAATGGAGTTTTTATACTAAGTCTTCAGCTCTAGAAGGTGAGAGAAAAGGAGAAACCAAAACACATTAAGTCTTGTTTACAATAACGCTATTGGTTTAATGTTAGTAAAGTAATTATAAATGAATATAAAGTAGTATTAGCTACTAAACCATTTCCTTAATCTTTCTGGCAGTTTGTTTGTGTGTGTGTGTTATTTATGCCTTTTTTTTTTTTTTTTCCCTTTTAAATAAAAAGGCACCACTGTTGCTATTGCAGAAATCCATGGTTTAATAGGGCAGCATGCACATGTCTCTGTGGTCTTTCTGTTCTGGTGCTTCACTGCAAGCCTGTAGAGAATTTCAAGGACAGATACAAGCCAAATAACTGCCACTATGTCCTGTGATACTGGAGCCTCTACACAGGAAAGCAGAAAATACCTGTTCCTTAGCCTGTCTCCTCTTTCCCTGAGGGGAACCCACACCTGAATTTACTCTAGATAACAAGCCAGGTCCAAGCAAGACATTGATGGGTGATTTCTTTTTCTGGACTTTTTTTTTTTTTTCTTTTAAATCATTTAAAAGCGATGGAGAACTGATTGGGGATGAGAGTAAAAATGCATTTTTCTTTTCCATAGTGGTGTGCATATTTGCTGAAGTGGCTTGGTCAGTATTTATTTGTGCACAAAGTCTTTGCTTCTGGCATTTGGCCTGGGAGGAGATGAATGAGCTGGGCCTTGGGCCTTTCATTTTTGCACCACTGAGAGTGAACAAGCGATTTGGGAATGGAATAATAGTATCTTGAGTCCTTAGTAAAAGGATATTTGGACAAAATACCTTCAGAGACTGTGGACTGCTGTGAAAGGAAACAGCTGTTATGTTCTCCAGGACGTATTTGATATTTTGTCATATGTTGCCTCGATTGTTCCTCGTGGTGCACTATTTCAGCTTTATGACATGGCACTTGACACTTGAGAGAGCATGGGCTTTCTTGCTATGCTGCTATTCATTTTGATAATTTTTCTTTTGGGGTTGGAATGATAACTGATTGTCATAATATTGTTATCTCTATAATTATTATTTTCCAGTTTGTAAAAATATGATAATTTCTGCTGCTGCAGAAAATTAAACAGTTCAGATAGTTTTCTGTTGTTTTGTTTTCTTCTATACCTTTTTGTGAGTTGTACAATTTCTTTGCAAGTTGAATTGTAATGTATTTTCTTTTCAAGTGAGACTTAAAGAATAATAGTAGTAAAAAAACCAGTAGTGGGCTTTTCTGTTTTAATATCTGATGGTCGTATAAGGGAAGACCTTTTTACTCATTCTGTTAAACTTTTGCTGGCTCATGATCATTGGTGTCAGTGCTGCAAGTATAGGACTTGGGGAAAAGCTGCATTTTATCTGTATTGGTCCCAGTTTTACTCTTTTTATTTTCTGCAACCATGTACAACATTAGGGGATTTTATGGCCATCATATTGCCTACTAATTATGTATCATGTTAAGCAGCTAGAATATTCAGCAATCATGTGGTGAGATCTGGGTTAATAATATGCTATTTTGTTATATTTCGGATGATGTTGATAGTGGACGGATGTCTGTAAAGTTATTCAAAATTCCATAATGAAAAGTGCTGTACAGGTTCATCATTAAATTGATAATTGTATGTTGCAGCAATAGGCTGGGGTGTAAGTGATAGGGGATTAGAGTTACTATTAATGCTGAATCAATTCAATTTAACAACTGTACCAAAAGTGAAAAGCACTTCTAACCTTAACACTGATGAAATCCACTGAATCTTCTTTCCAGACAAGAACACAACAAGAAGTGAAGGTATTTTTGCTGTGTGGTCATTTGTTATACTGAAATCTTACTGAGTGATGTAATCATAAGAAAGAGATTTATGAAGGGCTCTCATCCAGGACACCCCAGCAGTGTTTTCTCTGCTGTGCTTTCTGTTGTTATATATAATCCAGTCCTGGATAACCTTCTTCCCTAAGGGAAATATATTCTACTTTGTACTGTATCTTACTGCCACTAAATGACATCTCATGCTTCGCCTAAGCCACCCTTTTCCCTAATCCCATCCCATTATTTCAGTTACATCCTTTAGAGTCCCTCTGTGTAATTCTTCTCCGCTCTCAGTGATTTGCGCTATCATCATATGTCTCCATAGCTGTTGTCCAGCCAAGCTAACTTACTTTGCTGTTTTGATGTTTCTTTCTTTCTTATTTATTGGCCACTGAAATTTTTAGCTCGGAAGGCAAACTGTTGTACTGGAAAACAAAGGCTGATATTTTGTTTAAGAGCAACTGTGAATCTCTTTGTGGAGACTCACATCTCCAAGTCATTTTTCTGAGCTGAGATTTCTCGTTCAACAAGTTGGTTCCAAGAAGTATTGCTGGCCCTGTTTATTAAAGGTTATAGCTGTATGCAGGAGGTCTTGTGAGAGCAAAGTTCTGCTGGGTTTAAATGTGTAATGTGTGACAAAATTATAGGGCTAAAGTCATGCTAATTATCCCCACCTCTTCTGCAGAACTGTGGATTTGCAGTAGACCTAGGACTGTGATGTGCATATTTGTTTTTCTGACTATATTTTGAGGAAAAATGTGGCTTTCCATTCTATAACATGTTTCCATTTTGTATCATGTTATACCACTTTTTATTTCCAGGGAGGTTAGACTAGTGCAGCAAAAACAATTTAAACTTAGGATGAAAGGAAAGAAATGTAACAAAATATCCTTCTTGGACAGGAGAGGAAACTGCAGACAATGATTTTTGTTTACTTCAAATGTGGAAAACATTATACCATGTTAGTGAAATAAACAACAATAAAGTTTAAGGTAATGACTTAATTTTGCATGATCCTTGGCATTTTCCTTGTTTCACTGTTCTGTCAATATCAATTTTATGCCTTTAACACCTCTGGCCAGCATTCATGATACTGCAGTAATGATATGTTTCTAAATATCTCATACTCTTGATAGATATCTAAAATAAGAAGAATTGCCAATATTTTCTAGGTGTCTTCATATGTCTATACTGAGCTTTCTTTTATTCCTGTTGCAGTTTTTTTCCTGGGCTGACTTTGCCAAAATTGATTTTTAAACCTGTCCCTGAAGAAAAGCAAAGAGGCATTGGCAGAGGAGAAAGTGTCTCTATGTGCTGGTAAGGGTTAAAAAGAAAATTTATTTTTGGACCTGTCTGAACTCGCTTTCTAAAGCTGGCATTGCTGTCTCTTTTAGGTAGTAACAGATTTTCAGGCTTTCTATGTTTCAAATAATAGTAGTAGTAAGAAAAACTCTTCCATTCATTTTTGAGTTAGCAACTGTTGAAGACTTTGCTAGATATCTGAATTTACTTTCCAAATAGAGTCTCGAGACTTTCTTATGTCTTATACCAAGACAAAGGAGGTGATGAGGCTCAAGATGAAAGTGTCCTAAAAGCCATCTAGAGGGCAAATTCTTTTGCCTTTATATTGGATTAGGTCCAGCTGGACTTCAGCATAGTCTGAGGACTGGGAAATGAGGAGTTCATTGAGCTTTGCTGAAGGCAATAGTTAAGATGTTACAAAACCCACCGTTAACTTTACAACTTGTTGTATGTTCTTATCCCCACAGCGGAAGGAGGTAAAGGGTGTGTGTGTCTGGGTCACTCTGAAATTTTAACATACTTTCATATAACATAGCATTCATACAACCTGTGAAATGGAACTGGCATCTATTAGAGGGATGAGTTCAACAGAGGTGGAAGAGGGGCTCCTGAAAAGGAATATTTTGAAGTACTGTTCTGGCAAAATTTACAGCACTTAATGTATGGAGTCCTGACTTAAATACTTCCTGTTCTAGAAACCCAGTGTGATTAGCTGTTTGGAGTATCCTTGAAGGCCTGGGATTAGTTTTGCCTAAGTTCAGTTGTTCTCTTCTAGCTCTGTACTCACTCTGTTTTTTTTGTTTATGTTTATGCAGGTGTTTTGCACAGTTCTTTAAATTTTGAAATGCTCCCTGGTGAAGTAAGACTTTCCATTTAAAGTGGGACAAAAAAGAGAAAAATAGTGTGAATTATTAAAGTTACTGCAAAATTTTATTGCCTCTTCTAAAACATTTTTTGTGTGATTCAAAAATATTCAGATTGTCAATGTTCTTATTTCAGGGAATTTTTTCATCATTCGTTTTGGCTTAACCTTTTTGAAACATTGGTTTTAGCTTTGATTTTTATTACACGGCTTTCAGGGTGAAAATGTACTGTCTAGCACAATACCACTGTTTGTTGCCTGAGAAGTTGGTTTTCTGAACAGATAAGTATTACACATGTAGAATTATCACATACTGAGGAAATTAATACTAGTTTTTTATGCACTTACAATCGCAGAATACATGAAGTGAAATTGCTTAACTTTTTAATGGAGTTTTGCCAGTTCATGCATATATGTCCTGAGCAGGCTTGTTTTTAAAAGAGCAAAGCAAGTCTTCTATGCTGTGGCCAGAAATCTGTAGGAAGACTGAGGCAGCACAGAGGCTTGGTCAAATCATGTGGGACCTCGAAGGAGTTTGTTAACCATCCACTTGTAAATTTTAGGGCTAGGCTCAAGGAAATGAGAATTTAAAAAAACAAAGTTGATGGATGAATATGGGAAAACAAAGGGAAGATGTTCAGTACTGGAGTCATTTGGCTTTTATTCTGACTTTTAAAATTTATGTTGCAGTGAGCCCAGCTTTATTAAGGGAGGTAGTGATTGCATGAGAGTTGTGTGATGGAGCTCTCTGTTGTTTGTGAATTCTGCTGTTCCCCTACGTGTAGCTTTCTGTGTAGATGGAACGGGTTAGAATGAGCTGATGTTTGGAAATGCATCTAGTTTTCCTTTACAGTATGTCACTCAGTACTGCAGTATGTCTTTAATATATTTTGTTTTTTTGGGGAGGGGGGCTTTATTAGTATCTACATGCAACGTGGTTTAGGATGGAATGTAAATGATGACTTACAGTCTCTAAGCAGATTCTATTCGCTGTAATGTACTATATCTTCATCCAGTGTACTACTGCATCTGATGTAACACTTTGGGCTAACGTTTCTTGTGTGAAATGAAGGGGTCTTTATGCTTCTAACTCCCATTAGTGCTAATGGGATGCAACTACTTTGTGCATGGATGGGAGAAGAAAAAAACATTCTTGTCATTATTTTCCAATTTACTGGTCAACAGAAATGGGGAGTCATACCAAAACACTAAGGGCTGTTGCATTATGTAAAGAAAAATGTCACTGTAAATAGAATTTGTTTCTTTAACAACTTGCACGTCTTCTTTATATGTTTCAGAGATAATGGACCTTTATTAAGGAGAGTGAGCCAAGAATGATATTTTAAAATGGAAGAAAATCTCACAAATGCTGTTCAAGAGCAATATTAGTCTTGGGTTGAATTTATAGGAATAATTTTTTATTTTCCCCTATTGTGTCTTATCTGTGATACAGTTTATGTTATGTAGTATCTGTGTCTGTATCAGATCAGTAGTTGAATACAGAATCATTTCTTAAAAGTCTGGACCCAGCAAAAACATTGCCAGGATATTTTTTAATTGGATGCCTGAGGATGCAGAAATCTTCTCTGACAAAGCTAACCAGAAGAAAGATGGTGGGAATTGTAGTAATTGTTTTCTGGAACCTTTGTCTCTAGCTTCAGATGGGGCTTGGAGGAGGAGGGAAGTAGAAGATTTCAGAACTCCATACTGAAACGTTTTGCTCCTCGTGGAACAAAACCCTCCTGCTCTGACTCCCCGGTCACAAAGATCCTGCTGCACAGCCACTGGACTTGATTCTTTTGGGGCTTCTGAGTAGCCCTGGCAAAGAAGGTTGGAGATGTGGAAGTAAGACTGTAGTAATACCGTTTGCTTTTCAGCTTCTCATGGGGCTCTGCCTACCTGGAGCAGATAGCTATGCCAAGAGCAAACCTCTTTGGCTTTGCCTCTGAAACCTTTTAAATGTGGATGTGGTGGGTTTCATCACAGCAAGTGCCACTTTCGTTCAGAAATGCTTACATTTCTCCTAGAGCAGGAAGGAGATAAGGAGGCCACGTTTTATAGACAAGTCTTATTGAAGCTGTATCTGAACATATTTGCCACTCAAGCTTGTGTAGATGTCCCTGTATGGGGGAATGTGAAGTTTTAGGCAGAGACACCATTTCTTCTGCCAAAATCCAATGGCTTAAGTAGTCATATGACTGACTCTTGATTGTTCAACAAAAAATAATGTTGTTATTTGACTCCATATTCATGAGATGTGAGACACAGATTGCATAATGACTGCTAGTAATAGTGGTGCATATATTGAGTTCTGTGATGAAGATTTTCCTACAACTCCTGTCCAGCTCTGGTTTGAATCAATGAGAGCCTTTATGCTGTTTTGAGTGGACATCAGCTCACACTCTGGTTGCGAGGAGACTTACTCATGGATCTGTGCTGCACTAGGCACTGTGCTTGAGGTGCTGAAACTGAATATCTCACCTGTAACTCATAGTCATTTAAAGAAAATGTGAAAAAGTACCATTAAGAAGAATTGAATCAAAGTTTACTCAGATGTTTGCGTAATTATGTTTAACACTGCATAATTTACTGTTGTCCACCAGATCTGATGTCACATTTAAAATACTATTAAAAATAGGCAGTTATTTGATCTGAACATCATGCTTTTTTGCATGGTGGTTGCTTACTTATATTCATATAGTTAATTTAAAATTCAGGTCTGAGCAAAGATACAAAGTCTAGAACTCATATGAAGTCCTCTTTGTTGTACATACTGTTGGAATACTTTTGATAAGGAAGAAAGGGGGTGGGATAGCAGCCAGCTGCCTGCAATGGATCTATTGCTCCTGGAGTTAAATGGGATCTTTTTCTCATTGGCTTACATAATTAAGCCTGTGTGCATATGATTTATTTAATGGTAAGTCTGGGAAATGTTGATATGGTGTCCTTTCTGCTAAGATAGTAATTATAAAAAAAAAAATTTTTTATGTTTCAGTGATATGGCAAGTCTGGAAACGCCCATGGCTGGCCGTTGTTTAAAAGCCAGATGTTTCTTACTGCTAAACTTTTCCTTATTTTTTCTTTTCAGTTACAACATTGCATCTGAGCATCTTCATCATCTTTTATTACACACAAAGCAGGTATCTTTCTGTGTCGCTGAAAATATTTTTATACTAAAGAAGAGAACAGATTAATTATGACTGTATTGGGTATCTACTTAACCGTACCCAGGGCAACATAAGCTGTTTTTAACATTACGGGTTAGTACTTCATGATAATTTTTCTTTGCCTGAGAGTATAAGGGAGGTATTCTAATGTCAAAGGCATAGTTATACAAAAAAGCACGTTTTCGTTATGGGCTATGATTAGAGAGTATCCCTAGTAATGCTGTTTTTTGCTTTTGCTGTTGTTTAAATTGTGTAAAGCATTGTGTTTGGAGGCATCTTTAAATTTTCCTTAACTTTGAGGGACAACCCGAGGAATTTAGTATTTTATTTTTCATATAGTGTACTGTTTCAAAAACTGTGGTCATTGCTGCTGTGCCTCCCAACACTTTGGCCTTTAAAAAGCAGTGAGTCTCATACTTCTGCCCAGGGGCTTGCACAGAGAGATGTGCAGTTCATGTGTCACCCAGCTGCTCTGAGCGCATATGAACAGACTCCACAGTCTCTGTCCAGGAACCCCTGTGCATTCACAGTGAAGCTTGTTTGAGGCTTCTGGGTGGTAATCAGTCTATACACATTTACGCCCATTGTAGACCAATGACAGCAGTATTCTGGATGAATGGTATCCACAGAAGTTAGATAGGTGGCACATAAGTGTAATTTGTCCCCAGAATGGCAGATTACCTGTGCATTCCTTCTCACTGACTGTTACCAATGAGAACAGACTAAAATCTTATCATTTGTGAGAACCAGAATGCCGCTTTCTATTAACCTGTTGCTGCTATCTTTTGAAGCAACTTAGTGAAAACGCTGTTGAATTCTGCTCAATATTGTTCATATAAATTCTTCTTTTTAAACTTATGTTTCTAAGGAAGCAATGGCTATGAAATAGTGCATGTATTTGTACATTTGCTGTCAGCCCTCCTTTTTCCCCTTATCATTGGTCAAATTTCATAAGGGAGGTCTAGATCTCCAATGGAGCAAGTTACATATGTTTGGGGAGAATAAAGGGAAAGGACCCGATAAATGCCGCAGCTAAAGCAGAAGTGACAGGATGAATTTGTCCCTTCTCGCTGAATCTGCAAAAAGAGCTTTGCCTCCAGACACAGAGAAAACAGTTTTGTTGGTTATGCTGCTTGCAGAAAAACTTTCCCTAAACTACTTTCAGCCCCGAGAATTGACTGCCTTACCTTGAAAAAGTTGGAGAGAGTAACATTCTCTGAAATATTTTTGACGGACCAAGACTGGTTGTTTTTCAGACTATTTTGGAGGAGAAGTGTATGAAGTCCTGTACAAACAAGACTTGAAACTGAAGAGGTTTTTTTTTTCATGGACATCATTAGCAAATATTGGGATCTTATAGAAGTGGTAACCAACCATAAATGTAAACTATATCTTCATTACCTCCAAAAACGGAGATCCACAATGTATCTGGGCAACCTGATTAATAGCAAGATAATACTTTTTTCCCACAAGCTGCTGCAATATCCCATTGCTGCAGACAGAGGGTTGCTTAAACAATAAAACTTACAGTAGCACTTATTTCTTTCTAAAGTGTGTGTTGCTCTAAAAAAGTACCACATAGCTTGTCATAAATTTATCAATTTACCTCCTTAAATTAAAATCTGTCAGTACTGCATGAGATCTTAAATGAATTATCTTTAAATGAAAACCGTTCTCATTTTGTTGTTTTAAATAGCTTGTCAGAATTAGTTTCTGATTAGGGGTGTTTGGAATATAAATCCAGAGTTAAACTAAGTCCTTTTGCAAATAGAAGTCAAAGAAGTTGATTATTCTTTGATTTTTGAGGAATCTGCTTACTTGCTCTGTTGCAGTAATGGCAGCGTGATCTTTCAGCAGGCTTTGCTATTTTCCCAGTGCTCCAGATAAGCAGGTCTCCTGGAGAAAGCTGTCCTCCTCTTGGTGCAGAGTTTCCAAGTGCATCTATGTGTTGGTAGCTGGAAGTGGAAGGAAAAGAGAGAGGAAAAAGCACGTTGAGCGATTGTAGAGCTGCTTTCTAAGATGTGCAAAATAGATGTATCACTCCGTTTTCTGTTTGTGAGACTTGTGGAGATACCTGTGTACCCTTTGAGTCTTTCCCAAATTGTACATGTATAGTCTTCTCTGCTTGTTTTCCATTCTGGCAGAGATGGTTTAGGCAGAGATGGCAGAGGTTTGGTTTCATGTGTTAGAGTATGAATATGTTGTGCATTTCTCTCCACATGAGGAATTTGGCAGGGAGAGCATTAACCTGCGATTAGATGTAATTAGGTTGCCCAGATCTCCATCTTTGGAGATAATCAAGACACAGTGAGACAAGTCTGTGAGCTACCTGATCTGACTAGACTTGCTTTGAATAAGGTGTTAAAGCAGATGACCCCGGAGTTCTTCAACCTTAATTATTCTGTGGTTCTGTGAACTGGAGAAATTGGTATTCACTTCTAAAGGAGGCTGGGCCTGTAGCAGTGTTTGGCAGGGAAAAGCCCAGAAGTCCCTACGTCCAACTCTGTGGTGGTTTGCCTCTGACAGTCATTAAGCTTTGCTTTCCTGGAGCAAGGGAAAGTTCTTCCCCCGGTGGACTGTAACTCTCATGAGAGCTTACGAGCCGGGAGGTAACCCCTCACCACCTCTGCTCCACTAATTCTGTGGAGAGCTGATAACTGAGCTTTTAAGCAAAGGTGTGTATGCTGTAAGTAGCTGGCACAGGAAGGACAATTCCTGTTGCTATTGCACTTGGCTCCTGGTTTTTGGATCATATTTTTATGAAACCCAGACTTCTTGCTGGAATAGAGCAAGCTGCAATGGATGAACCTAGAGAAAGAGCTGATGGATGTCTTGAAAGCCAAGTTCAACAAATATTGTTTACTTTTCACTGCTTTTTTGCTTAACCCTACAGTTTCGGAAGGGAATTAGTGTTCCATCTGTCTGATCTTCCAACTTGCACTGAGAAAGCTGTTCCTTCCTAGTACCTATCTCCAGTGGAAGGAAACCTCAGTAACGGCAGTCATTAATTACCCATTTTGTGAATTGGAATAACCATTCCGATTGTTCCTCCCTCCCCCATTTCCAAATTCAGAAATGTGGAGAAATGTAACCCTCACTGTATTTTCCGTATCTCTTCCCTATTACTTTAATTAAAGGTTTTTATTCAGCAGTTGTGAGGTACTGGCTGATATTAGGTATGTATGGGCAAAAGAATGATTTCTGCTCCCCACCCCAATCTTCATTTCCCCTGTACAGACATGCCTCTGTGCACGTAAGCCCCACTGTAGTGAAACAGTCTGCCTTGTGAAAATCAAACCTCAGGGGAGGTCACACCAGAAACTGCACTCATGCAAATGAAACTGCACAAATGCAAATAATTTCAATTTTGAATGATTTATCATTACTTGAAATGTGTGGGTTTTTTTTTTTTTATTAAAAAAACCCCAAACCTCAAGCTAGTTTTTACCACAGATGCCACCAGTTTTTACTGGCTCAAGATACTGTTCAGCCGAGCATATATTAAGTAATATATTTGCTTTATGAAGTAATTCTTCACTCAAAACATAATACTTTCTTGTACCTATCACTTCCAGCTAGCAAACAGTGTCAGATGATGTCTAATAAAAATCTGCTTACCAGGTGCGGGTACAAAATTCATGGAAGGGCAGGGTGATGTTGCCTGCTGATTGCTAGCAGAATTTCCCATTTGATAGCCTGGCCAGCACCATTTTTGATATTTACAACTTGTGTTTTGCATTTGGAATCAGACTCTTTAGCTTTTTTCTTCTCAGGAAGCTACTAAAGTAACAAGGTGAGAGGTGGAACATCCTTTCTCTAGAAGGCTTTTTATGCTCCTACTTGAGGGCAGAGGCCTGTGCTTGTTGATCTTGAACTAAAATCCTGGGTGTGGGCAATCAAGGTCCTAGGAAACGTGTTCCAGGCACTGCAACTGCTACATAATGCTACGTAATCCTTAGCTTCTAGTCATCACCATGATAAAAGGTAATAAATAATATGAATAGTTTTATAAGGTTTTATTCCAAATATCTAGGTGTTATGGCTCTGAACCATAACTTGCTGCTGAGCCAACTCTATGCCACTGCTTATTAGTTAAGGCTGTCTTGCAAGTGGCACAAAAACCTTAAAGGCCTCATTTGTTGGGTTCTCTAGATGCTGTAGAAAAGGAGTCTTAGATTCAGTAATGAGCATTTATGTTTATGTATTTGCTTTCTTTTTGACTACTGCAGGAAAAACAATAGGCTATTTATTTTCACAGTGAACTGCCAAGTGCTCTAAGGTGAGATTAACTCAGTGGAAGAATGAAGAACACCAATGAGCAGCTCAACAGAGATGACCTATTTGTCAAAAATAATTAAGCGTAGCTGCAAACTTTTCTTTCTTGTGCACCAAAGGTGCATCTGTTCTGTTTTGCTCATTTCTTTTATTTCCAGAAGTTTCCTCATTTTTTTTAAGCCAACCAGGAAAAGCATTAGAATTATTTAAGGAAACCTCTCCCGAGAGCACCACAATATGGCTGGATAATTAAAAAGATTCATACACTTGGGCTGGATACCCAGAAGAGGTTAAAAACACTCTCCCATGTGGCCTGGTTCAACCAGTGCACAAAGTTTCCTGGTACAGGAAGAGGACAGAGAGCGGCGTTTACCTGTCTGGTACAAGGGTGGCTGAACTCTGCCAGCCTTATGTCTGTTGGCTTAGAAAGACTCGGATTTTTCTCAGTTAGGAAGGGAGCTGAAATAATCTAGCGCCAGCATCAGCAAATATTTCATTTGTTTTATATATTCTTCCACGGTGGCGAAAATAATTCCATTTCAGGTGCTTCCTCTCTTAGGAAGAAATCTTCTTAAGCAAATAAATGTTGTACTTTTAAAGCCATTATCCACAAAATACTTGTGTTTGTGGGCAGAAATTTGCCAAAATGAGTTTACTAACAAAGAATCAGAGATACGTGCTAAAATGGAGTGTCTGCACTTACTGTGACATTGATTCCTCAAGTGTGTAAATTTTGTTTATATGTATTTTTTTCTCTTCTCTCCAAAGGAGCCTTTCCTTAGGCTCTGTTTTAGATATTTAAATCAGAATGATCTTTTTATTGATTGCAATTCAGTAATGAAGGTTTCCAGAAGTAAATAGTTACTAAGGTCTTGATGTTTAGGCAGGCTGGCAGTGACTGATTCTGTGCTTAGTAACCGAGGTGGGAAGGAAGACTCTTCTTTTGCGTTGCGATGAGCAGATGCTGAATAATTCTGAATACATTCTAAAAAAATACAATCTGTTGAATAATGCAGGGCTGTTTTATGGCTGCTAGGTAGTCTATTAGAAGTTCTAACAATTTCAAAACCTGAATCTGATTCAGCTGAGACATGTAAAAATGTTACTTAGACTTTTGAAATTCTGAAATCTTGAAGTATCTTGAAGGTCAGAGTTAGAGAAATCTTACTACTAGCTATCTCTGTTCTATTAAATGTAAATGAGAGGCAGGTTAGAAAACTGAAATGTAATTTAAAATTAAGGCCAAGAGAATTGCTTCAAGCTGTGTTGCTGTCATGTATATTTAATTTAAAAAGAAAATACTTTTAGTAGATTTTTAGCACAGTGAAATGTTTTTGAAGGTTAGACATTACTAATATATCTGCTTAGCTGATTACAGTTCCTTCTTAAATTGAGACTGACTACCCAGCAGCAAAATAATTCTTGGTAAAATTAGGAGATGTATGGTATCTTTAAATAGGTACAGGTTTAAGTTAATAGTTTAAGGCCTAAGATCTCTCTAAGTAGTTTTTTGGATTAGGCTTCACCAGTGGGTATAATGGCCCGTCCAGGCCCTGCAGATCCTGTTTGCCTGTGGGCAGTAGCTAGCCGTGTTGGCTCTTGTAGTGCTGGCAAGGTCTGTCTGCCTCAACAGCGAGCCTTCCTCATACCATATCGCAGAGCGGATGATTTAAAACCAGGATGCAGTAAACTGAAGGAAAAGTAAGGGGTAATTTGTTGCTAACATGTTGGATGATTAATAAGGTAATAATTTTTTTTCCTGATTCCTTTTGATAATGGACATTAAAGATATCTGTTTCACATGCAAGTTTTAGTGATGCTCCAAATGTTTCAGAAAAAAATATTGATTTAAAAAACATCTATTTGTATTGGACTAGAAAGTGGATGTTTAGTAAACGATATTGCACTTAAATAAGTCATATGACCTCAAGAGTTCACTAGCTATGGTGAAAGGCTCCTAACCCACATTATTTCAAAATACATGGTCAAATTGATGCATGAAACAAATCACATTAGTGTTATTTTGTTTTAATTTGACCTAATGTTAGGAATACAAAACAGTGGAAATAGTTTGCATGTTTAACCACCCTTTAATGTGGTATTGCAGTGTTGTCTTTTTTGCTTCAGCTGAAGGAGCCGCTTTGCGACTGGATCAGTTAAGGCATTAGCCTTGAAACTTCAGGAATCATGAGTTTCTCCACGGTCTCGGGAACAGTTACTAAAACTTGTTAAATTTTGTGGCTGTGGCTGAAATAGAAACTTCTGAAGACAACTAAATTTAAAGAAATTTATGCAAAATACCAGTTGAAGAAATGAATATTTGAGTGTTAAACTGAAAAAATAGATAGGCTTTCAAGGGTGTATAGCTTTTTTGCACCCATTGCAATATGTTTGTTTGGCTTAAATATGGACTTGAGCTTTAAAAGTGCTGCTGAGAAGTTGCTTTTTTCTTTCTCATCGTACATGTTTGTCTAAGCATATTTTATGTTTTAATTATTGCTCATTTTTTGCCACATGAAAGGCAGAATTTAGCATGAAACACTTATGTATGAGTCCTAGCGTAAAAAATAGCAGTGAAACTGAATTAGTGTGATGATGACTTATGTATTGCCAGGATGGCTGTGAATATATAAAGGCATGTCCTATTCTGTCTCATTCTGGATAATGGCATGAGAATCCAGACAGTTCTGTGTGACTGAATTGCATTTATTGAAGTGGCTGAATGGATGATGTCAGAGTAACCAGAGTAACTATACTTTTTTTTTCCCGAAGGAATTTGTCATTTTCGAAAAATAAATACCGGTCTGAAATGAAAGGTCAACTTGGAAATACCAGTTTTGGAAAGTTGGAATTTCTGTTCTAAACACTTGTGTGTCCATTCATTGTTCATGTAAAAGCAATGTTTGGCAGCTGATAAGCGTCAGTGCTGATAAAGAAGCCTTTTGCTTTTAAACTTATGAAACAAACCTGATTTCATCTATCTACACGTCTACACGTAGTTATGCCTCTCGCCTGCCTCTTTGTGTAGTGGTGTTTTGCGAGCCCCGCGTGTTTGCCATTCCATCGCTGGCTTGCTGTAACCTGTGTTCTCCGCCCGTGTTTGGAATGGGCTGAGGAGCGGCCCTCACCGCCCTTCTGGGCGGCTGGAGGAGCCACCACCACTGCCCGCTTCTCCAACAGACGCGCTGGCAGGTGTTGGTTACCTCCAGAGACACACTCGCTTCTTGCATTCAGAACTGCCTTCCAGTTTCATTCTTTGCCATCAGTCCGTTCAGCAGACTAGTCATCCCTGCCTGAAGTCGTTTTGAAGGTAGTGATAATTGCAGAGGTTTTGCTTATTTAAGGCCTTGCTGCTTTCTGCTGCTGTTAATTCTTGCGGCAGCTGCTTGGCCATGTGCTTCTAAGGAGGATCTGAAAGAATTACTGTCTTTGGGGCAAGTAGTTGTGAATCTCTGTATGACCCAAATAGCTATTTTAAATAAACAGGTCTTCAGAAGGCATGTAAGTAAATGCAGAGGTTTGTGTGTTACTTTTTTTTTTTTTTTTTTTTTTTTTCTCTCCCAGAGAAGGATGTTTATTAAGGTGAGCAGATGGGCACTACTCATTTTTGGCATTCATTGATAAGCCAGCCACCTCTCCAGGTGGCTCTACAAAAATGATAACACTGTGGCACTGCTCCCATTTTATTTTTATTCCTCTCAGACTAGTTAGTCACCTGTCTCTGTTCTCCTCATTCAGAGCCATCTGCTGGATTTTTTTTCCCTTCTGTTTTTGGTTGTTCTCCATTCTGAAGTCATCAAGGGATCTCCAATAGCATCCAGTTTTGCATGTTTGCTGAGTGCTGGACTCAAACATATCTTCCCTTTGTCATCTCCTCTGTAGCCTGCTCCTGGCTTTTACTTGCCCCAGACTGTCCTCCCAAAGTAGTTTGTGCTACACTGATTTATCCATATGTTTCCTTACTGGACTCTACCACCTTTATTTGTGAATATAGCAGTACACTTCTGTACTGAATTATTAACAGTGTTAGGGGAAAGTGAGAATCCATCCTGTTACATTTTTTTTTTCTTATCACAAGGCAACAGAAAAAAATATTTTTCCCACTGAAGTGACTAAAACACACAAAAACTTTATCCTTACAAAAATATATTTCTAAAAGTTTAATCAGCAATGTTTTTCTCTTGTTCTGAAGAGATGAGACAGAGAACATAGTTTTAAAATAGAACATGTTACAGTGAGCACAGGAGACTCTCCAAACCATGTTAGAGCTAACATAAGGATCTAACCTTAATCATTGGCAGATCCTACTGAATTGGATGGATCTTGTGCAGTGAGGAACTACCTTTGATGTGTGTAAAATTGCTCTCATTGGAACTATAAAGCTAAGCCCATAAGCTGTTCTCCCTAACCACTTGATAGAGAGCTCAGCTTTTCTTTATACTAGAGGTTTGGAGAGTTGATAATTTTATATTGGGCCTAATTCCTAGGTTTCCATTTGTGATTGAAAATTTTGTTCTAGGGGGAGCACTGGGGGGAAAAAAATAGCATAGATTAATATGTAACCTAATATTAAATATTTCTATACATCTTTGGTCACATATGGGAAACACTAAGAAATTTGATCCTACTGAGGTCAGAGTTAGTTTGTTACTTGCTGGCTGTCCATCTTATTGTGTTGTGCTGCATCTAAGGTTTGGGAACACTAGTATGCCAGAGTACCATAAAGAACATAAAGTTTGAGTTTCAGTTCTAGTTCCCTTTTCCTCAGTATTTTTACTGGAAAACAACAGAAATTTAGAGGTTGATTTATTTATTTATTCTCCTTGTATACTCTCTAAAGTTTCGTGCTCTTTCTCTCCCTTCTAGATGTCAGCAAATGCTACAGCTTTGGTCCTCAGCTGCTTCTATGGGTCTTGCAGCATATTACTGGGATGCAGAATATTACCAGATCTTTCTCCTTTCACAGCCTTCTTCTGTCCCTTTTCTTCCCTTCTTTTAGCTATATGATGCCCCCTTACCTGCACTGTCTAGTAATATACGTATTTTTTTGTGACCTATCCTTATGTCCTTATTTTTACTTTACTGTTTGAGTAACAATTGTTGTCAGTGATACAAAAATGACCAATATAAATTGCAAATTAGAGTAAAGAATGAGGGGTTGTTCAGATCATGTTTTTGGTTGGTTTGGAGTTTTTTTTTTTTTTTGGTTGGTTTGTTTTCCTGAGCAGTAGTGCAATATCTAACCAGGGGTTTATATTAACAGGAGATTATTGTGGCCTGTTCAAACAGTAACAGCTTGAGCCCACTAAGAACTCTTGTAAGCCACAGCAGTTATAGCCACTGGGTAATAAAGAGTGAAATTTTTAGATATACATATATTTAAATTTTAAAATGCTTTCTACTGTGTTTTTCCAACAATTTTTTCTGTTTTTCCAACTGTTCTGCAGATTATTTTACCCCTGGTGAATGACATATTTTATCCATGACTTTGAACTGAGTAACTGCTTTTTTTTTCCTCTACTCAGTTATTCTGTTTGACCTCTTTGCATATCTATAAATTGAGCTTTAAGCTACAGTAAACAGACTGAAGCAATGATGGCAGTAGTTTTTCATTTGTAGTGGAGAACAGTGTCAACAAGGTTGAATTTAGTTTGACCTCAGTGTGCTTTTTGGAAGGGAGTCCTCTTAAGTATCTGCATTTTAACACTGCTGCTGTGGACCAGTGAGCAGTAGTATATATTCCACCAGTGTCAGATGGAACAGCTTAAAGAGGTAGCAGTTTGTATGTTTCATCACTGGAATTTAAATCCTTTCTATTTCACTACTTTAAGTTTCCCCCAAGTCCAAAGTATATGGCTTATATGGCAAGGTTTGTAATGGCATTCTGTGGCTTGTCACTAACCTTCAAAACGAGGCTGCAATGGAATTGCAATATGGATAAGTAAAGAACATTTAGATTTTATGCAAAGCTGAGTGTGACAGCTGAGAACCACGTGTCTTCCTCATCCTACTGTATTTCTTGCAGTTTATTTTCTGTTCTAACTCAAACCTGCAGAGAAATCTGCCTTATAGATTTAAAAAAGCTTTTCTTCAGAAGGTTGAAAATGTAGTGCCCAAAGCAGTGATCAATAACAGGTGCTTCCCTGCCTGTTTAAAGTAGAACAGAGCTGATGCAGTACCTAAGACAAGATATAATGAATTATTTCTTTGAGTGAAGAATAATAAGGGTCTCTAATGACACTGTGGCATTTCTACATTCTTTTAATAATTTTAAAAATAAAACAGTCTCAGGAGTGGAACAAATCAAAGTGCAGCTGTTCACCAAAATGCTTTGTGACTGAGCACCTCTAATGCTCTTTGTGTGAAACTTGCATGTGGAGGCAAATCTGAAAGAGTATTTGTCACTTTGGAATATCCCTTGCTGTTGCAGTGCCTCTTTATTTATGTTTAAAAAGTTCTTCTCCACTGTTGATCTTCTGCTTGGTGTTTGAGCAGAATCAGAAGATTTCAAAGAGAGAAAAAAAGGGATAGTAAGATTCTACAATCAAGCAGAAAGAGCATAAAAAAGTAATGGCTGTTTATGGCAATTATATATGTATATAAATTTGTATGTATATAAAGAGCACTGACATGAATGATTATCCACTGCAACAAATATTATCAGCTCCTGGATAGCAACTATTGCCAAGTCAATTATAGCTGTTTGTAAACTAGCAAACCATTCCATCTTGCCCCTGGTCCCTACCCTAACTTTACCAAACCAGTGTTTTTCATTTCCACATGTCTGTCTTTGCATAGTATCTGTGACTTGGACTTTTCTTGCCTGTTCCTGCTTCCTCAGAGATGTTGAAAGTGATCAGTGCCCCCAAATATTCAAACCAAACTTACAAACTCTACATGCTTCATTTGTAAGAAATGTCACTGGAACTTCTTCACACTTCCCCATGTCAGAACTTGCTCTTAAAGTTCATGTGTGATAAAGCTAATTAAATTCACTTTGATAGCTTCAAATCATAATTCATTTTGTGTTTGAAACAGTCTTAATGTTGGTGATTGCAGTTGCCATCTGCCTTAGATTGTTACTGTTTAACCTTCAAGGCCCGGTTTCATTAAATCATTTCTGTTTTACAAACTTAAAAATGTTTGGAAATAATGAGGTTTTAAAATGGTACACTTGGTGACTTCTGGCTTTGGAATGTTACAAATTCACATTTCCTTCTATAAGCCCTGTGTACTTACAAAGTGAAAATCGAAAGCTTAAGTTCTGTATTCAGCTGAAGTTTTTAAGTGATATGAGATGCTCAATAAAAATGTAACAATGAAGGTGATAAAAATATAGCCATTAACAGAAACATTTTTAAGAGGGTCAAGAAAAAAATACCTAATTTCCATCCTCTTTTTTTTTTTTTTCATTTTCCAATAATCACACAGAAGCATTTTCTTCCCCTCTCAAAACCCCAAAAGAGATAAACTCTGCAAAAAAGCTTTTTTATTTCTGTTCCCTACAGTTATACATTTTGTATCAGAGTGTTAGTACCTTTTGTCATGCTAAAACTTTACAGACTTTCTGAAGTAGTGCAAGTTTAGGGAACTCATCTACAGCTACTTAAACCTATAAATCACAATAGAAAGTACTCTGTTAAAATTTATATTGTACATATAAACGCATGTGTGATGTGCCTTGAAGTGTTAAAGCACTGTAAGTATTGTTAATGCCTTATGAGGAGAGGGCAACATGCTCATTAGATATAAGTAGTGTTGAAGCAGTTTAGTTTTGTTTCCTTGTGTGTGTGTGGTGTGGTGTGGTTTTGATTGTTTTATTTTTCAGTTAATCAGGAGCTGCCCACAGGCTACTGCGGTAAAAAGGGATAAGCATGATGCCCCTGGAAAATAGATATAGCAAAGTAAAATCTAGTCTAGTGGGAGGTGGAATCCACTGAACATTAATCTGAGATCAAAAAAAAAAAAAAAAGAAACTTTGGATAGCCTTAGCCTCGCAGGGTAAGAACAACCTTTGTGGTTTTGTCCTGATATTTCAGTTTGTAATTTTTTTTAAGTTAGGCTGATGTATTGTGCAATTCAGATCACTTAACTTGAGGCATCTACAAGGTTAGTCTGCTGTCCTGTGGCTTCCAATGCAGCTGGGAGGGAGAAGATTCTTTGGGTAGTGCCTCAGGCCAAAAAAAAAAAAAAAAATCTGAACTTAGTTGTTAGAGGGAATACTTCATTTCTTAGGGATGTTCAGTATTCTGCTGTGATCTGCTGAAGCCCTTAAGGAGGTGATTATTTTAAAGCATTATGGAACTAGTGAAAGGTATAGATGCTCTGTGGGGCAAAACAGCAACTTACAGTGGCAGCACTGGTGATTAGGGAAAGACTAAGGATAGGGGAAAGGACTCGCAGTATAAATACAGAAATATAAAAGGCTGCAGCCTGAGAGAATGAAATCTTTACAAAGAGTAAGAGGAGGCTGGGAAGGGGAAGAGTCTACTCAGATGTGTGTGATTGTGTATGCTTTCTGGGTTGAGAAGGAACAAAACAGTTGGAAAGAAAATAGAACAGCATACCTCAGATTAAAAAGTTGAAAGGAAATAATAAAAAAGAAATATGTAAAATAAATATTTTTTGGAATACTGGCAAAATGCTGTAGAGGAAAAGAAAACGTGAGAGAACAAGTACAGAGTTAAATAGGATATTGAAAGAATGTACGAAATCCTGGAGACAGAGCAAGCTGAAACCTCACAACAGGTCTGGTGACACCCTCTAGATGCGGTGCTGGTGGGAAACCAACAGGCTGAGCTTCCCCTAGCTCTGTAAGTTAGGGCAGGCACATACTTCTATACTGCTTTTTGGCGAGGCCATTGGCATTATGGTAGGTGGTGTTTGCGCCATGTAGATTTAAACACTTAAATGAGGAAATTCAGTTAAAAAATGGTCTGATGTCTCTTATTTAAAACATTACATTGATGCTGTAGCTTTATTTCATAAGGATTTATGTTCATATGTCAGAGAACTTCTAGGCAACCCATCTCTGTTGGGATCATGTAAGCTTTGATTTGACTTTTCTTTAGGTTGCATGACCTGCATGTTTCTCCATAGCAGAACACTGTTTTTTCAGAGCTTTGCTGTTTCTTTTGCTCGCACAGCTGTGGGCTGCTGCAGCTGCTCTCAGAGTGAACTGAGTTCTCCAGAGAATGTTTTAATTTCTTTGTATGATCTGCAAGTAGTTGTAGCTGCAGCATAGTTTGGAAAAATGAAACAACCCCCAAATCCCTTCTAGCAGAAAAGCAGTCTCACTGAAAGTGTATTCTTGGTTTGTTGTGTTTAAGAATGGAATTTGATATATTACCTTTTTTTCCTCTGTTTTTCTTTCTGAAATCCTAGAATTTTTTTTTAAAAATTACAAAGATAGAAGTTAATGAGTTCATCCTTGCCCCTTGAAAACCCAAAAGTAGTGTAAAATATTCTCTAGTACACACAACATATGGCATTGTCTCTTTAATCTTTACTGTGTTGTGGGAACGTGCTGTTTCTTTGTATCCTGTGGAGCACATTAAATATGCTAGTGTTGCAGAGGCTTGCATCAACCATGCACTCTTATTTCTGGAGGAATTAGTGATAATCAAAAGAGGTTGAAACTTGATTTCTACTGTCAGCATGTCTAAATTTTCATGGACAGTAGGCATTTTGGACACTGCATATGTTCCAGCTGAGGCTGGTGGGGAATCTCCAGTCTGTCTGTGGGAAGCCCGGAGCAGGACCTAGGTCTCCAGATGTGGCTTCACCAGGGCTGAGTACAGGGTAGAGGTCACCTCTCTGTTACCTGGTTGCTTAATGCAGCCCAGGATGCTGTCTGCATGCTCTGCCTCAAAGGGAGTACCACATGCCCGTGTTCAACTCATCTACCAGGACTCCAGCCTCTTCTCTGCAGTGCTGCTGCTCACCTAGCTGGCTCCAGCCTGGCTTGGTGGAGGGGTTATTCCCTCTGGGATGGCACTTTTCATTTCACTTTGAACTCCATGAGATTCCTCCCTGCCCTTTTCTCTCAGCTGTCATGGTCCCTCTGACAGGCAGCGCAATCATTTGGTGAATCTAGGTTTATAAGCCCCATCACCCTCCATGGATTGAGGTGAGACTGACTGACCTGTGGTTCTCTGGATCCTCCTTGCCCTTCCTGCAGATGGGAATGACATTTGCTTTCTTCCGGATTTAGGAACCTCTCCAAATCACCATGACCATTCACATATAATCAAGAATGACATTGCAGTGACATTGGCTGTCTCATTCAGTATTTTGAGGTACATTCCACCTGGTCCCATAGACTTGTTTCTGGCCAACTTGTTTAAATGTTTCCTAATCTGATCTTTTTTCACCATCAAAGTCTTCCTTGCACTGGATTTTCTCATCGATTCTTTGCTTGGTAACCTCTACTTATGCAGATATTTGGGGTGTATTTCAGAATTTCAGTGACTACTGATGTCACGTGTTGTATTGACTGAAATTAAACTTGCACTGCTTTTTCTAGAGGAAGTAGTCCAAAGCAGAAAGTGTGCGAGCCTGAACTTTCACACCACTGTCCCTGCTGGAGGGCTTTTAGTGGTCCTGCTCTTAATCTGGCTTCTAGAAATAAAAGTCAGAGGATTCCTGCCGTCTCGGTCTCCAGCTAAACTTACCAAGGGAAGACCTTTAGGTTGTAGTTGCCTTTTCTCGATACAGCTTATCTAATACTTTCCTAAGATAAACACTGCATGCAAATACAATATTACTATTCAGTGAATTTAACTTTACCATATGTTGATGGAATCTTCATCTTACAGTTTGGGAGTAGGTTAAGTTGGTACTGAATATAAATAAGGCTGTGTGCTAAAAGTAGTACAACAAATCTTGTTAACGTCTATTTTTTTTTTCCCATCCACTTCATTAGCTGCACCCAGTCCAGGTTAATTGAGAGTAGGATCTCTATTCCATGCTGCCATCTTTATAGAATAATTAGGTTTTCTCAGAGCACCATGAGGAGATTGTACAGGAAGGCAATCATGAACACCTTCCTTGTTTGATCCTCATGAAAAATCATTTATACGAGCTAGCAGCTCCCTAGCCCTCATTGTTAAATTTAGCTACATTCATTCTGTTCGTTAAAGGAGAAACTTGCAGGTAGGTGGGAGCAGACCAGGACTTTAGGTTGAATAGAGTTAAATCATAACTAAAAATGGGTTATTTAAATGAGTAGGCAAGCATTTATACATTATATGTTATTTTCCTTGAAAATATTTCATTTGTACCGTAGGACAAAGACTGAAATAAATGGAGTGAAATAGGTACAACTCTTTTATATTTAAGAGCTACGTTTAGCATGAATTTTCTGTTTTGCTTAACAGAATTACGTTCAAGTAACTATACAGCATAACACAAATATTGTTTTTAATTTTTACATATTCTCATTTTATAAAAGAGTGATTTGTATATTTCCTGTTTACCAGTTTATGATTGATTTAGATGTGTTGCATTTGGATAGAAATTTGAATTCAATTAAAAACAGACAACTGATTTTATACTTCCCTCCCTCTCTCCCCAAACAGATTCCCCATTTAAAACTAATGGATTACATTGAGCAAAGGTATAGTACTCAGTGAATTAAATAGATTGTTTCTGGATATCTTGGCCTTCCACATTTTAGAATTAATAGATCTCAGTCGTCATCATCTTGAGAAGAAAAGGTGCAGGTGTTTTGGGCATGCCAAGCTCTTTTGTTTTTTCTTTGTTCGGAAAAAGTTATAATAATAAGGTGGCATAGGATTTTTAACATAAATGCATTTTTCACCACTTTATCTTTAATGTTTTCTAGAGTGCAGTTGTGATATGCAGTTTATTACAGGAATTAAATATTCCCAGATGTTAGCAGGTACTTATTTTACCGTGTAGAAAGTTACTCTCCCCGAACTCTGTTCTTTACACAACTTTCCTTTTGCTAATGGATTTAAGAATTGATTGCATAAAATTATTTAGACCTTATTTGTATTGCCAAAAAAGAAGAAAAAAATTAGAGAAACTTTCCATGGCCTTTGTTTCTTGTTTATTGCTGGTTTCTCTTTGGCTGTGTGCTGTTGGAGGTTTAAGCGCTGTGGACAGACCTGAGGATAGCAAGCTTCAGTGCAGGCTTTGACCCAGATTTCTTCTGTTCTGGTCATACTCTTTATTTATTCCGAGTGAAATAAGGAACATAAGTTTCTTAACTTGCTTTAGACATCTATGAATATGTGCAAATTTTTGGCCAAATACACAGCAAAGCTTTCTAGTGTGGGAAAACTTAAGATCTGTGAAAGTTCCTCTTTCCTTGTGCTTGCAGGTTCCTGAGGTGCATACTCAGGGTAGCGCGAAGAGAGCTCTAGGCCCTTCCTTCCCTGGCTCCTGCTCTTGCTCTGGCGCACACAGGAATGCGCGTACGCTCCCTCGTGTGTGTCAGGGCGGCTCTCGCCCTGCGCAGGGGCCGTTCGCTCAGTGCTCAGAGCTGTATAGAGGAGCTGCACGCTTGGCTCACTTGCCTGGGTGCAGCTGGTGTGCCAGCCCAGGCAGGCTCCAAGACCACTGCCAGAGGACGGATCTGAATCCTTTCAAGTAGCTCCTCTGGGGCTGGGCCTTCCTGAGACAAAGGCGGCAATGCAGGTCTTGCAGCAGTGCTCGAGTAAGGAGGCGCTTTATGCCATGTCCATGTGAGATGCCTGGGCTAGCAGGTCTGGCCTTTCGGGTCGAAAGGAGCTTGCCTCCCCGTCTGCCTGGACATTTGCCAGGGAAAAGGCTGCAGGATCATCTCTTCCATTGACCTCTGGAGAAAATGAAGACTACCTCAGATTTCACGCAACCTTAAATTCAGGCCATGGTAGTAGATGTTTCCTGTGATGCACTGCATGCCAGTCGAAACCAAAACAATCTGCCTGTCCAAAGGAATCGGTAATGACCGAAGCAAATGGATGCCAGGAGTTGTGCGACATGGTTGCTGTCAGTGCTGTTTCACTGTCTTACCTGGTGATGAATTATTCCTTGGATGTATGGGGGGAAATAAAGAATAATGGAATGTAGTATAAACATATGAGTTGATCTACCCACAATATGCTGTCTCTGAAAGGTTTATGTAAACTATAATAGTTGATGTTATGTGCTGACAGCTCACACACCAAAGTGTTTTTTAAGAGTTAGCAGCAGTGCACTTGGCTGCTAACTGTGACAAAATGAAATCTCTGTATTTTAGTGAAATTAGTGAAAAGTAAAATTAAGCTTTTTGAAGGAATGGTTACTGACTTGGCATTTTTGTTTTCATGTGTTATTAATCTTTTCATAAAAGATTAATAACAATATAAACAGTGTAGCATTTGCTAGAACATTGTATATGTTGTATGATTATGTTTAAGGAGTCCTGTTCACAGATACAGAATTTTAGGGTTCTCCAGCCATTTTTTGAAGTGGTGACAGTAGCAATATCTTGGGCTTTCATGTTGTTGTTCTAATATTTGTCTCCTGTTTTGAGGTAGCTTGTCATGGGAGAAAGGAGGAGATTATTTTGCAGATAGTAGACTTTGCATTTCTGTGTGAAGGCTTGTCCTGTACTCAGACCTGTGCAGTTTGCAATTTCTGAATTGGAGATTTTTTTAATCAACATTTCTTTGTTTGGTTGGTTTTTATATGGATAAAAAGAAGTGTCATTCCTTCAAATGGAAATTTTTCTTCCTTTTCAGATTGCTTCTGAATGACTATCAGCGTGTGTGTAGGTTTAGAAACACAACTGTTGACAATAATACTTATATGTATTTGAATAATGAAATCTTGAGGGGAATAAGGATTCCATTTCCAAGTGATACTTAAAAAGTAGTTGTCAAATGGCTTGCTGCACTATGTAGGAGCTACGTTCATTTTGCTTCTTCTGCAATCAGCAGATGTTTCCCGAGTACCTTTATTTAGTCACTATTAGATACGTTTTAAGTGTTCAGATTTTGTGCATATACATTGAGTAGTGATAACAGCACCTTGGCCAAATATGACAGGCAGGAAGAACTGATAGAATTAAGCAAACTGGTGTGAAAAGACTCCTCTGAACTCAGGTCTGTCATTTTTCAACAAATACCTGAAAAAGAACATGATTGCTTTTATTGAACAAGTAGTTTTTTAGCTTTTAATGTAAATTGTTAATATTCTGCTATATTATTGCTGCTTCATCATCTGTGAATAGATACTTTTAGGGCCAAATCTGTTCAGTCTTATTAGTAGAGCTACTAAAGTCAATATGCCTATTCTATAGAGCTTGTTTACAGAAATAAAGGAGAAAATAATAGAAGTGATGCTTGTGACTGTTTCATCAAACGACGTCTGTAGGAGATTTGATCACTTTCTTCTTTCCTTCCTATTCTTCTCCTTATTATGCTGTAACTTACTTTGTAAGGATCAGCAGAAGAAATATTTCCATCAAACTTTGAATTGTTGCATTAAGTTAAGTTATTCCTACAGGAATTCACCAGGCAGAGGTCCAGAAGAAAATCTGTACATAAGCTAGCACAAAAATTTGTGGCAATATGATTTCTTCTTCCTTTTTTTCCTCCATTTCAGACTGTTGTGGTCAAAGATTGGTATATCCAGATGAAAATAACTTCTTTTTCACAAAGTCAGTTTAGGTCATTTGGACATTAATTTCACAATTTTTGGTTACGAACTATTTGCAAACTATTATTTTTAAAGTTGATATCTTTTGACTATGCAAAACAGATTAATGGTTTCAGATAATTTATGAGAAAAGCTATTTTGTATTAAATTTATGGATAAAGTCCCTCCTTTTCCTTTTGACAAGAGACTCTTGCTTTGTAGCCAAATCATGTAATTTAAATTGCAATGAATCATGTGAGTAACTATTATTTTCCAGTGATTTATGCATGTGCTTACAGCTCCAGGAAAAGACTCACAGAAGTATGTCTGTCCAGACAGCAATTTGCCAGCTTCAGATCTGCTTGTGCTCAGATTCCAGTGGAATCATGCATGAGAGACTAATCAAAAGTCCACTAATTAAAAAGCTATTGAAAGTCTGAGAAACAAGACTTTGGACCAAATCAAAAGTTCTTTAGTGTTTCTGTAAGCTTACATATTGCACTTCAAAAGCCTTGTTTTTCTCAAATACATAATTCACCTAATTTTTGCATGTGTTAGTACCCTTGACCAGCCTACATAAGATTCATTGAGATACTGAACAGAGTAGTGTTAGTTTGCAGTTTTGATGGAAGGAGTGCAAAACTAAGCGCGGTCTTAGTCGAAAAATTTAGCAAGGCTGGAAGGGAATGGTTTGAACAAATGGAAATTCAAGGAGAGTTAATATCCCACATGAACTCTCGTTAAATTTTTGATGCAAAAATTCCCATGTGTATATGTGCCTTTTTTTTTTTTTTTTGAAAATCAAGGTGTTTGAAGCCTAAGTCAGCAGAAGTGTGATGGCTTTACGTTATAAGATATAAAAGTTGAGTAGAAGAGTCTGTACCAATAAGATTAAATATATGGTTTGTATTCGAGGTTGCACAAAAAATGTCTCTGTATGAGGTATGTTGGAGTTTTGGGCTTGCTGGAAGCAGAACAACACTGGAGTAGACTTGCCGTTGAGAACTGTGACTTGAAATGGAAGCTTTTTTTGAGAGGAAAATTTGTTTTTTCTTTGTTTTATTGCACTTCTTACCCATTTATAAGTGAAATCTCTCTGATGAAGATGGATATGTTGGAATTTAAGAAAGATGGGGTATTATAAGAAATACTGTATAAGAAGTATAAGAAATAAGTATAAGAAATACTAGGCAATCTGCTTTAGCAGTCAGGAAGCAATCTGCTTGTCAAGTGACTGCTTTTTGATTTTAAAAACTTTTTTTTTTAAAATATTTTTTACTTTATAGGGTGGATAGAGGAAAAAGGGAACATTTTCTCTTCTGAAAGTGCTTGCTATGGATGTCTGTTGTCTTATATTTCTGAAGGAAAAATCAATGGGAGATCCTCCATGTCAGAGGGGAAGAAAATTTGCTGGAAGTCATAATAAAGCAATGCTTTTTGTGGGATGCTGGTTACATTTTTGTTTCCCACTGGCCTGGCTTCATTCTAGGAAGTGTATGTGTGCTAAAATGTATTTATTTCCTCATCAAGGCTGTCTTTGGAGCTCTCTTTTTCTCCTTGAATGTAATCATAGGGATATCATGTGATTGGTGTCTTAATTTCTTCTGTATTTGCTTTGTTTCTTGAAAAAAATCATCAAATTCAACCTGCTTTATAAGAGGGTCAGTCTGTTTCTTTTCACACAAAAATTCTGTTTCCTTACTCTTGTGTTTGGCCTTTAGTTTCTGAGTAGGATAGTCCTCCTCTAAGATGCCTTTTGTCAGTAGCTCTTTAGTGGTAGCCTACTCACTCAGGCAACCTATAAATGTTGCTACCCTCCAGCTGCACTCCCCCCCGCTTTTTTTTTCTTTTTCTATTTTTTTTTTTTTTTTAGGACAACATGGATCTACTCAAAAACAGCCTTTTTCACGGAAGCAAATTTGTCATCTTGTTCTTTCCTTTGCCTTATACTTCCCCAGTCTTTTGGCTGAGTGGCAAAAAATAGTAGTTTTGCTCATAATGTAATAAATTCTGTGATGGTAAAGATGTGCACCTAATGGATTTTTCTGCTCATTGTATGGCATGGAACAAGCTCACACAATCAGCTGAAAAGTAACCCAAGTATATTATAAATAAACAAAATGTCATTGTTGCAGTATACTCTTAATAAGCAGTGTTTTTTTGAATGACCACTTGAGTTTGCCTGCAGCTGTGACCTTATACCAAGACTTGTTAAACAGTTTTGTTTTAATGGGTAGGAAGCATCAGTGTGCTGTGTTTCCTGATGTGCAGATAGTAGAGCAGCGCACTGTGACTGTCACCGAGTTCACAAACTTTTTTTTTTTTTTAAAAATTGTTGTCGATATTTGTATTCTTGCCAGCTAATCTGAGAATAGGAATGGCAGTGAGTGCAATAGAATATGGAAAATAATGCAGTGTTTTACATAGCACCTGCCAACCTGCCATACTCTAGAATGCCAAAGCACTTACTAAATGCTCATATAGATGAAATATGGCAGTGACTATAAGCAAATATATCACCAGCTAAGCTTCCAGTAATATAATTGACATGTAGGCATTAAAATTTCTCTTGAAAGACTTGGCTAGACCTCTAAGGGATTAGTCTCTAATAAACTGCCATTATGTGCTTCATAAAAAATATAATTATGATGATTAAAGATTACAAAGTACCAAAATAAGCCTGGAAAAAGCTTGAGATATTGACTAATCGGGTGCTTTCATGCCAATGTTACACCCATATATGAGAAGAGTTGGATGGAGCATCCGGGGATCTACAGGCCTGTCAGCCTGACCTTGGTATCAGGTATGGAGCAGATCACTGTAAAGGTGATCACACAACATGTCTAACAACCAGAGGATCAGGCCCAGCTAACATGGGTTCATAAAAGGCAGGTCCTGCCTCATCAACCTGATCTCCTTCTATGACCAAGTGACCCACCGTAGTGGATGAGGAGGAGGCCGTGGACATGGTCTACTTCGACTTCAGTAAGGCTTTTGACAGTCTCCCATTGCCTTCTCCTGGAGAAGCCAGTAGCTCGTGGCTTAGACAGATGGGCTCCTTGTTGGGTGAAAAACTGGCTGGATGGCCAGGCCGGTAGAGTGGTGGTGAATGGAGTTAAATCCAGCTGGTGACCAGTAATGAGCGGTTGTTCCCCAGAGGCCAGTGTTGGGGCCAGTTCTCTTTAATATCTCTGTCAATGATCTGGATGAGGGGATTGAGTGTGCTCTGAGCAAATCTGCAGATGACACCAAGCTAGGAAGAAGAGTTGATCTGCTTGAGCATAGGATGCCTCTACAAAGGGATCAGGACAGGCTGCATCAATGGGCTGACATCAATTCTATGAGTTTCAACAAGGCCAAGGGCCGGGTCCTGCGCTTCGGTCACAGCAACCCCATGCAGTGCTACAGGCTGGGGGCAGAGTGGCTGGAGAACTGCAGAGCAGAACAGGATCTGGGAATGTTGGTTGACAGCCGGCTGAACAGGAGCCAGAAGTGGCCCGGGCAGCCAAGGAGGCCAGTGTCGTCCTGGTCTGTATAAGGAGCAGTGCAGCCAGCAGGACCAGGGAAGTGATCGTCCTCCTGTGCTTGGCACTGGTGAGGCCACACCTGGAATACTGTGTTCAGTTTTGGGTCCCTCACTACAAAAAGGCCACAGAGGTGCTGGAGAATGTCCAGAGAAGGGTAATGGAGCTGGTGAGGGGGATGGAGCACAGATCTTAGGAGGAGCGGCAGAGGGAGCTGGGAATATTTAGCGTGGAGGAGACTCAGGGGACACCTTATTGCTCTCTAGAACTACCTGAAAGGAGGTCGTAGTGAGGTGGGGGCTGATCTCTTCTTCAGAATGACTGGAGATAGAACAAGAGGAAATGGCCTCAAGTTGCACCAGGGGAGGCTCGAGTTAGACATTAGAAAGAATTTCATACGTGGAAAGAGTGGTGAAGCGTTGGAATAGGCTGCCCAGGGAAGTGGTGGAGTCACCATCCCTGGCAGTTTGAGAAATGTGTAGATGAGGCACTTAAGGACATGGTTTAGCAAGCAGGGTGGTGATGAGTTTACAGTTGGACTCAATGATCTTAAAGGTCATTTCCTACTACAACGATTCTATGTCTATGACTGTGTCTACTGAAGTACAGAATCTTGTACTTATCCTGACAAAAAAGGCAAATGTGAAACCTCTGACCTGGGATATTCTTTGGTGCTAAGAATGTATATTTCACCCTCTTTGCTAGTGTGCTCTTTGTGTTGTTATGGAATATATTATTATAATTTGTGTTTACAGAAGAAAATATGTCATGAGCTAAATTGTACTTTATGAAAACATTAACATACTGAGCAATGGACAGAATTTGGTATAGTTTGCTGTGGGGACAGATTTCTAAATACAGTAGCATGTCTGTAGCTAGATGCAATATTTTTGCTGTCAATATATTAATAATGTTGTATTTGTCTGGGAAATTGAAACAGGTGCTCATCAAAGTGAATCCAGATCTGCTGATAATTATAGCAGTTGCTTATGGGTTGCTAGTAACAAGCCTGTGATTTTGGGAGAGATGGTAGAAGTTAACATGATGTAAGACGTACTGACTGCATTAAATTTGCTACTGGTGAAACTTGGACTGAATAAAGTATGAGTACCATTAGTACGGAGATTAACATGGTAGTGATTTGAATATTTGATTTGTGATTTGTCAGACAATTGTACAGAAATTTAATATTTATGTATATACTTCACATGTCCAAAAATTCTGAACAGATTTGAGTTTGGGACCTGCACTGCAAAATCATCCATTGTGAAATACTTTGTGTGCAGGATTCAAGCATCAGAATATACATGATATTATCTTGGTAGGGTTTACATGGAGATGAGTTTTCTGTCCCCTTTTTGCACAGGGGTGGACACAGACTTAAGTTTGTGAATGTGCATCTTCTTTAAGTAGTCCTGGAAATGTCTTTCTGCCTTTTATTTCTCAATTTACTGTGAGTTCAGCAAAAGTACAACAAAAAGTACAGCAAATCGAGACCACTGAAACTTAGCTTTCTTGTTTCATGGTGAGACGTTTCACTTTGCCCACTATTAATAGTGTTAAAATAAATATCACAGCAGAGAAGTCACTTGAAAGTGTTACAGAAGAAGCTGTCAAGAAGAGAAAAAAAAGCTCTTCCTCTACTAAAAAGATTTTATTATCTATTTTATTGCTAAAGGCTTTATAGGTATTTTATTTTAAATTAATGTTGAGCTAAAGCAGACTAAAGGCTCACTACAGGTCCACACTAGCATGACTAAAAATAATTCAGGAAAACACCTTTTCTGATTCTGTCTTGATTAAGTAACATCAACCTGAAACTACATGAAGGTTGTTCTCTTCTATTTTTTTTTTCTATTTGTCTCTATATAGTGTTTCGTCTTTAATTATGAACCAAGGTGCTGATTGTATTGGTGTATTTTATATGCAATTTTACAATATTCTGTGATCTAAGCTTCCTTTCCTGTGTGTCTTTTTTAACTATATTGAAATGTTAACATCACCCCCTGACTGCTTTCTTTTCCTTTAAGCTGTGTTTCTTGGTGACTCAATAGTGAAAAGTAATTGAAGGATGAATAGATAGACTTTGGTTTTCATTCTACTAAATTCTGCTTCTCAGATTTCTTCTGTATGCTGTAAGCTCACTAAATATTTCATTCAAATAGCTTGCCTTATATATAAAAAAAATTCATTTATTCAGTGCATTGCTATTCAGCCTTGTTGAAACAAATTTAGTAAGTCCTATCCAGTCTATCGATCCTTATTTAGCAAGCCTTCTCTCCATGGGGTCAAGGGATGAACCACATGCTGAAAGCAATCAGCAACTGCTTGAGTCAATCTAATTATTCTGTTCTGCCTTCCAGCAGATGACAGAAAAAGGAATTGGAGAAGGAGAGTGTTCAGCCCAGAGGCCCATGTATTGGCAGAATGGCAGAAAATTAAATGCCATAAAGGTCCTGACAGTGGCTTTAACTCTAAAAAATCCAAAAATTTCAGCCTGAGAGTTTTCATCCTTGGCATAATTCCATATATACTTTATGGAAATACTTCCCAGTAAAGTTCAGTTTTACCATCTAAATAAATGTCAAGGGCAGCAACTGGATATGCTGCTTTTTATGGTGGGTTAATAGAAATAATAATTGTTATTGCTTTTTTTTTTTACCCTGAAAAAATAAAGTACCAAATTAATTAGTCTATACATTGTAATGTTGAGAATGATTTTTGGCTCTTACGCTATGCGTTGCAACAATTCTTTAAGCTTCAAGTGAGTAAATTATTTTGATCACTGTGGGATGTTCATAGTCTGAAGTTGCTGAGAATAGACCCCCAAAATGCAGTCCTAGAAACACTTGGACACTTTTGATGTGATGTGCTGTAAGAACAGAGCCAAATCCTACATACAAACAGCATAGGGATGAGCAACCATCTTGGTGGTTATGGTTAGTCCACTGATAGCCAAGGGACTGTGCTTGGTGAGGTGATGTGCTGGTGTGTGACCTATATGGGCATTAATTTGAAATCAGGCATGTAGATAGGGTTTTATTTCACTCTTAGACTATTGCTGTCAGCTAAAGTGCCATGTAGAGTCAGACTGTACTCTTACCCTTACAGTGGCTAAGTTGAAATTCCTTTTTAGACAAATTGATCATTCTATGAAATGTTGGAAACCTCAAATCATTAGCATTACACTATCACAAAAGACCACTTTCATTAAAAGAGCTATAATTAAGAAATGATTTTTTGAGAATAGATTAGTGAATTATCTATTTCCTCTATTTTAAGCTTAAAAAGAGAACAAGCAACAAACATACACAATGGAAAAAGTAAAGTGGATAAGTAATTTTAATAAGTTTTTTTTTTTTGTCAGCAGAGAAAGGGAAATAGTATGAGAGTGAAAGAGAGGAACATGTAAACAAGTGCAAATGCTCAGTCGTAGGGTTACAAATGGGACATTGAGGAAATTATCATGTACAGGCTTGTAGCGGTAGAAGTTGGATGTTTTCAGTTATTTATATAGATCTTGGCAGTTTTGCCTACTTTTTTTTTTAATTAAGTGTTTTGACATTCAGTAACTCCTCAGGTAAATGAGGTTCATGAATATACTTTTGTCTACTTAGCCTCAAAAGTGAAGTCCAAGAGTTGAATTTTAGTGTTACCTAGAAGATGAGGCTATTACCAGGCCAGAGAATTATTGTATCAAATAGTAACCCACATATTTTTTCTGCAATTTCTTTGGTACTGTGTTTTACTGAAAATCACATGAGTATATTATTGTGTGGCAGCATGAAAAATAAGTCAATTCTTTAAGGTAATAAGAAAATAACAGGTACAAAGAGAATGAAAGTAGAATGGAAAAACATTCAAACTTGCAAATTAACAGTTATAATGGGTGAAACAATTCTATTGTTTGTATTTAATAGCTCTGGACAGTAGTCCTTCAAACTCAAGGAAAGATTCATACTCTAAAAATATTAGCAGAAGTTGTAAATCTGTGTCTCTCCAAGCTTGATGGTGTTTAGATGCTGGTTGTGTTTTTCCTTCTTGAGCGAGACCTGATTTCCTTTGCAGGTATTTCGTAGCTGTTCATTATAGCAATATACAACTATTTTAGATACAGGGTCACCATTCTGTTTGTATTGTATTTCTTGCTCTGGGAATGTAGGTTAGCGCCTTAAAATTCATAACCTAATAGTAAGTGCTGGATTGCACAAAGAGGAGGTTTTTTCAACAGCAGTAGCATCATTTCTACTAGGCAATTTGGTCAAGCTGCTTTAAAAACACTTGGATTTTTGCTCACAGCAGCCAGTATTCCTGTTAAGTTATTGATAAAGGGATATTAACCCTCCCCCAACCCTCTCCCCCCTAAAAAAGTGCATGGGGAAAAATAGTAATAAAACCATTTGGAAAGATGGAATAAGAGAAACAACATGTTGAGGTATAGGACTTCTGAACTGACAGCAACTGCAACTAATGGGTATAAATAATACAATACTTTCCCCTTGGGGATATAGCAAGCTTAATTAGTTAATGGCTGAACAGCACTTTCAGAACCTATGGAGAGATATGCCGTGTCAGAGCAGAGTGTTTCTTAATAAAAGTCTAAATGCAGTTATATAACGTTGTTCTGTCTCTGTGTCAGTATATTCAGCTGCTGTCAGTGGTGATCCTCTGGTTCATGTATTGCTGGACCTGTATAAATTTTAGAAAATTGATCAATGCAAGTTAAATATGATTATGCTTTGGTAAATTTACATACATTAATAAATTACTTCATATGCTGATTACGATCACCTTCTTTATATAAAAAGCTTTAGGTTGTTTTGATGGATGATGCTTCTTTGTGGACATCTTAATGTTCCTTACACCGAAAATTACCTATATCCCTTTTAAAATCAAGCCTTCAAATTTTATAATGTATTATATACAATTGTAGTATTACATTGCAGTTATATAAAATGCCTGACCCTATGTGTTTGTGTATGTTTATATATATACACACACCCATATTTAAAATTATATAATCATGAATGAATATAAAATGTGGCAGTAAGTTACAAGAGCATGACGGATTATGACTAAAGTAAATGTGTCTTTCTCCTACAAGTTCCCCTTATTTCATACAGTGGATACATTTTTTCCTTTGTATTTCTTCAGTGTGGTTTGTGCAAATGCTTTGAGAAGAGTGTATCTGTCCCTCCTGGTATAATTTTTTTTCATGTGTTTATGTGAATTTTCAATAATTGAGCAGATTCTGACATGACAGAGCATCCTTAAGCTCAAATGCTAAATGATAAGCTAATTTATTTGCAGTGACTATCACCAGCCGTCATATCAATTCTGGATCTTAAGAGTGGTAATAGTTCCTTTTGGAAGTTGATGCTAATTCAGAGTTTGGTGAATGCTTATGTTTAAATTCTCGTGTTCATTTATCCCTTGTTTTCTTCCAAAACTTATGAGCACCGACTAACAAAAGCAAGTGATTTCCCTGTTACCACCTTGCATTGTGCTGCCCTGGCTCGGTTTCTCATTGCGTGCTCCTTTGTGTAGCTGCCAAGCTTTCTTGCATAATTTTCTTGACAAATGGCTTCCTCATTAATATTTCAGTCTTCTTCCGCTCACCCCTGGTAAAGCACTATGCCCCAGGCAGGGAAATACAGCTCCTTCCTTAGGACTGTTCTAATCTCTCCTCTAAATGCTTTGTCAGAACTTCGGGGAGATAAATGCAGTGGGGCAGCTCGAGCTCGCGACGATGCTTTGTACACGTGTGATTGTGCACTTACCAACTGGCAGGTAGGTATTGTACTGCGGCAGGGGCTCTGCTGCGAACAGTCATGTTTCTCCTTCTTCATCTGCAGGGGAGTCTATGAGACTCATTGATTCTGAAGTAAAACCCAAAGAGAAATATGTCTCTTCCTTTTTTAATCGGGTGTTGAAATAACACGTAGTCCTGGGAAGTGCCCCATCCATTCTCAGGCTTTCATTGTGGCTATGACAGAGCCACAGAGCCAAGGAGCAGTGCTGCCACTGAGGGAGAGTCGGAGATGAAATCTAGCACACATCCCCATTGCAGCTAGGGCCGAGACGGGGCTCTCTACTGATACTCTCGCTCAAGATGGTAGCAAATATGTGAAACTGTTTGCTTTAGATGTTCATTACCTACATAGTGGAACCTTGCTTTAAATTGGAATTGACAGCTAAAACTGTAACACAATGTCTAGGATGTTATTTTGTGGTGAACTGTGGACTTCCCCAATTCTTCTCAAGAGTGTAGGGAAGTAGAAGGAATTGGAGCACTACTGAGATGTAGCAGATGAAGCTGAGGTGAAGCGGATGACTTTTATTTCAGTTTATGGAAGAACTGAGTGATTCATGCTAGCCTGCTTCTCAGGCATGACCCTTCTAAGCCATTTGGTTTTCTTAATGTTGGGTAGGTTGGGTTTGCTTATTACTTTGACCTTTTTCACTATGATGTATGAAACGTGTGTTCTTGGATATGTTGAATTCTTTCTTTTCAGAGGTTAAATGTAACCTATTAGGAGGTCTGTGTGTTGAATCTGTGAGACATTGCAGTATGTCTTTTTGCCTTTTTCTTCAGGCATGCTGTCAATCTGTATTTGATCAGTGAGTCAATAAAACGTCACTTAAGCCTATCACTTTGTGCTATTTTGCAGTGTATAGCAATATGAGGTCTTCAACCCATAGACATCACTGAAATATGACTGCATATGGAGGTGACTTGTTATATATATGACTTGGTGTGTCACATGGAGTTGACATGGAGGAACAGTGTTGAAATTCAGTAAGGACATTGTGCTGTCTAACAGTGCATATGAGTACGGTGGGATACTATATCCCCCATGCTGTAAAGTTGCTATTTCATAGTGTAGTGTTTTGCATTGCTATGGTGGCAATCATTGGTACTTATAACTAGTTACTTATTCTTCCTTTGCTTTCCTATGCACTCTTATTAAATCTGTACTCATCCCATTCTTGGTATATAATAACTGATGTAATATTCTGTTTTCCTGTTAAGACAGAATGGAGCTCTTTTTGATTTTGTCATGTACAAATGGTGTAGTTAATTAGTAAGAACTAAGAAAATACAGCAATATGCATAAATACTGCTAATATTGAATTTCTAAGCAGATTATTTTTTACTTAAAAGCCCTTAGGAGTAAACTTTTTTGATGGCATATACAAGCATACAGAAATAAAGATAGTGAGGTTGCAGATGTTGAGGAAAAAGAAGGCAGAAGAGACACTGCTAATTGTTACTGCAGTGAGGATTTATAGTTTCTGAAGGTCTCTGTCTCTCTGATCTGACAATTATTTACAATATTTCTCCTAAGGAAAAAAGCTAATTGGTGACATTTTCAAAATTATTGTAAAGAGAATATTCCTTCGGCAAATGAAGGTGGTGCTTTTCAAATTGATTCCCTTGAAAAATGGATGTGCTTAGGAGTAGGAGATGCCCTTGAGAATATTTAAGAATGAATTCTGCCTTGCCTTTTTGCAGCCTGTGATTTGTAGTGTAGTGTGTTGAAAACGTGTTTGTGTAATGAGGATTTAACTTTCAAATATTAAATTGACCCTTAACCATTTTTGTCTTGTGCAGAGGGGAAGCACACAGGTCTATCCTGGGCAGGAGCAGTCACATCTGCTAAGCTTTCAGTAGGGTTCGTGCTCCTTAGTCATGGCACATTCTTGCAAGTTTCCCTCCAAGGCTTAATTGAAATTTCTTCAGTAGAAAACCACTTTAGTTTATGAAAAAAAGAAAGAAATAATTAAGGTGTAAGCAAAAATTTAATACTGTTTCTGAGGAAGTATGATTTTTCTTAGGTTAGCATGCTTTCACAAATATACATCAAAACCTTTTTCTTGTTGAGGGGTTTGGTGTCCTTCTACCCATCTTCTAGAACTGTAAGTCTGAATTTGTGCATGTAGTCCTTAACTTTTAATGCCACCTGTGCTGCATACTCTTCCCTTTTAAAAAAATTATATATTCCTTGAATAATGCAGCATTTTAGTATACCTGGTTTGCTTGCTGATTCCAGTGTACAGATACCATTTCTCAACTACTTAAGCCAGATCCATTAAAAAATGTCTTGAAACCTCATTATGTCAATCTTTGAAATTATTTTACTGCTGCTAGGCAGCACAATTTACAGTTGTTTTGATCACTGAAATTAATTTTACCTCTCTTGAAATATATCTGTTGAGAAATACCATCGTTTTAATAAGCGTGAAACTTATGGGTAAATCAGAATAGTCTTTGAGTGGCATTTTGTGTCGGAGAAGTTTAAAGGTCTGTGGTGACTGTTTTGTTGGGTAGCATGAGATATGGAAAGCTGTTGCAGTGTAGTATGAAGGATGGCATTTTTCATCATTTGCAATATTTAACCTGAAACTGAATGGTGATTGTACTCAGCATGATGACTCGGGGTATTTTAAAACTAGTGCTTGCCCGGTGCTCCTTGATGCCCGTCTCGGCCCCTGCTGCTGTGTAAAGCACCTTGAAGGTGGTTGTGGTGTGTTTCAGAAGGGCAGACCACGTATTCGGTGCATGCCTTCAGGTGTCTGTGCATGTAAAACAGGCATTTGTTGAGACACATCTTTTGGATCAATGAGTTGTTTCTTACATGTAACGTGAGACAACCTGATCATGCCTTATCCCAGAGCATGTTTTTTATTTTTCTCTTTCAATATTACAAGTCTCAAAATGTTGCAAAAGGCATTATTGTGATGAATGTATCTCTATTAGAGAGCAGGCAGCAGGCCAGCTTATGATGTATTTTTGCTTCAGTTAAGAAAGGAAAAACCCAAATCAAAAAAATGTCTTACCTTATATCTTTCTCACATCTTGTTGATGGATTATTAAGATGAACTCTTACGTTTGTGAAAAAAATAAGAGACAAATGCTCTAAGGCCACACTGTCTTGCCTTCTCTGTGGTACTAGGTCTTGTATGTAGTATTTTGGTCCATCAGATGATTAACTATAATCGACCTCTGAAAATTATCAACACTTGGTGGGTTGGATTCTAAGATGGATTAATTCTAAATTGACTGTCAGGCTATTTTCAGAGGCCTTACTGCATAATACAAATTCATTGTCTTCAGTAAGATGTATGTGAAATAATTTTTTTGATACCTCATGGAGTGGTCATGGCAATACAATGATATGTACTGCCATATGCCTACATAGTTTTCAAAACTAAAATTCAGTGCTTAACAAAATCGCTAAGCAGACTGGTAAATGTCCAAATTTAGCAGCTTAGCATATGTTTATAATTTTTGTTTTAACATATGCTATGCTATGTGTCCTCCCCACACATACGGTAGATAAAAGCTGTCGCATCACAAAATGGTGGCAGCCCAGCTTTTCTAACGTTTTCCATGGCACTTCAGCATCTTGCATTAATTAGCTATTTTTGGATGGGAGACAGACTCTTCGTAGAATTTTGGTTATAAACCTTTCATGTGCTTCAGTTTATGTATGCAGCAGCCCATCTGTATTTCTGCATCCATAAGCAGTGTAAACCACTGAGCACACAGAGAAAGCGGTCACTGGGAGCTAAGGATGCTCATGTGCACAGTTATAAATGCATAGCAAGCAGCCCTGAAACTAGGCCTGCTTGGTTCCTTGGTTAGCTCTAGTCTACTTAGGCAAGAGTTTTCTCTTTCACTTTTTCTGTGAGGAAAAAGGAGTAAATAAAATACTGCTGCACAGGCCTATTTATTTGTATTATGAATTGCTGATAAATTTCTCTCTCTTTTTCAAAGGCAAGCATAAGGAAGAATTTTGCTGATACTACTTCTCTTCTAAAACAGTCTCGGTGGAGCAGGGAAGACTTGTGACAAATACCGTTGCATCTGTGGTAATGCTGCCTTAATCCTTGCTTTACTGTGACGTGGAAACCTGGGCTTAGACATGAAAAGACATGCCGTAGCAGCGTAGCTCTATGATCCTGTATCCCACTCGAGTGCCTTTGAGTTCGTGTCCAGATCACCGTTGTGGTATGCATTTTTGCTGTTCCCCGGGTGCTAGGCTCCTGACTGTGGTATGCTTCTGCTCTGCAAAGTCTCCTGTGTTCCTGCACAGGAACGGCTGTTTGTCTTGCGAGGGAAGACGGAGCCTTGCCAACTTGTCAGTCAGCTGATGCCGCCGCCGCCAAAGTGGTGCGATGTCTGTGGCAGAGGACTAGCTGTGGCCAAATGTGCTCGTATTGAGGCCTGGTCTATCTACAGTGCTCACAGGGCTCCTTGGATGCCCCTGTCCCTGGCTAGCACAGGTTCTGCCTCCTTTCTGAAGCTGGGCACAAGCTCATGCCCATGTACAGGCATGCACTCAAATACTTTGTCAAAACATAACACTCACATAACATACACTGTCAGCCTTATCAGCGATACTGGTATCAAAGCAGCTGGGTTTGGCGTCTGAGTATGGAGGATGAGATACAGGGACTGGCCTGTGCTCACATGCTAGCCAAAAGAGCTGCTTTTGCTGCCAGGAATATGGAGGTGGTAGAGCCAAGGAGGAGAGGTGTCAGGCCTGGTTAGTGCCTGTCCTGCAGTGCTTCAAGAAGCACCCCGGGAGCCTCCACTGAGCTTGTCAGCTCTCAGCTATCGAGTCCACAGCGCATAACCGCTTGGTAATGCTCATGGAGTACATTTGCAGGCTGTGGGTCATAGATGACAGCGGTGGCTTTTCAGTGTTTATTTCCTATTTATTTATTTATTTTCAGCAACAGGAGTGCTTTTGTTTAGCTTGCTGGGGTTATTAGCTGAGTAGCAGTCTTTGCTGTGAAAATCAAGTTTTGTCAATGCACACAGAAATTAGTTCAGTGTTACTGCCAAATGATATGCATAATGGAAATGAAAAAAGGAAGTGAGACATTAATCTATTTTTTTTTCAGACCTTTAGCTATAAGTCTGCTAGAAATAATTGTCTATTGATTACAAGTGAACATAATTAATTAGTATATCTTTAGCATCAACTGCAGATCTGCAATCTCTAGCAGAAAGGTAGAGAGTTTTTTTTACTTTCCAGTGTTTCTTTCCATGCTGTGGAGTATTTCTTCAGTTTGAGTTTTTGTTGTATAGTGCAGAGCCATCATTTCTTCCTTCCTTGGCGCTTTTTTTTTTTTGTAATTTATTTTTTTCTGGGTTCATCACCAGTTGAATTTAACCTAGTTTAACACTATTTTTCTGTGTTGATTCATGAACTAGCATGCATGCTTCTGTGGTAGAAAAGGAGAAGAAGAAAGTGTCAATGAAGGACTTCTATGTGGAGCTTCATAATAAAACTGCATGTGATACCATGTCAGTGATAGTCATAAACAATGAACTGTTATCTGAAAGCTTGAACGGTCATCTGATTTTCAGAGGACTAGCATTTAGAAAAGCAGAAAACATCCTGATGCTTAGGCTGAAATCGTAAGAGTTTTTCTTACTCTGCAGTTATGTATAAGATTTGAATTGATTTTTTAAGAAGAATAGATGTATGGGCAGATGGTGATATTTACTTAAGGGAAACTGAATACATTATCTGACTAGAGCTGGTTATTTCAAGCAGCTGTTTGAAAATGAGAATTCACTTTTTTTTATGAAGGAGAACGTATGTTTGGGGAAAGTGGATCCTCTCTTTTCAAAATATAAGGCTGTCACTGGTTTCGTCTATGGCAGAGACTTTTGTTATGTCTATGTGTGAATTCATTCATGGAAAAACCTTAACTGAAATAGTCAAAAGCTAATTTTGTGAAATAGTTTTGCAAACTAAAAAAAACCCTGAGCTTAAAAGTTTCCAAAATAGATGAAAGTTGTAGCTGTTCTTTTTCTTAAGATCTTGGACCAGAAAAGTGGGCGAGCTCCTTTTACTATAAAGGAAAACTTTTTCCTCTTAGACTAAATATTTAGTAATCTTACCTGTCAAATTCAATTTCTTACTATCCAGACTGTCTTAATTTTGAGTTACTGACATATGATTACTTCAGGAAATTACTTGAAAGACCCCTAAATTACTTAAAATTCTCCAGAGAATATTCGAAAGTAAGCCAGAGGAAAGGAAACCAAATGTGAATATACCTGTTATCTTTTACAGATCTGAGTTTCAGGGGCTGTGTATTTTAGGCTCAATCATATGTATTTTTGAAATCCAAGTGTATTAAAAACAATATTAGTTTTTTGTTTCTTCATATTTTAACATGTTTCTGCTAAGTTTCCTTGGAAAGATGGCCAGATACTGTTATCTGTCTGTAAAAGTTGAAGGTGGTCTCTTGAAAATAGTAGTTTGTTCTTTGCTTATCTCCTTTCTTTACTCATTTACCTAAGAGTACTTTCATGTGAATTTTTTCCACGTGAGAAACCTGCAATCCTGGATTTCCTGAGGATTTCCTTTCTGGATTTTTTAGAGTAATGTGAACCAATTCATTGAAAGTGGATTCCCAAGTCACTTACCTTTTAAAGTTTCTGGTTTCCTACTCTGTCATAAGAAATCTGAGGTGCTTACTTACTTTACTGGAATCTCTGTTAACGTTTTCAAAGTTCTTTATGTGTTTTCAAGTGGTTTTACTTCTCAGAATGGACTCACACAGTTAGTGACTTCAGGACCCTCAGAAGGCCTCGTTTTCAGAATTCCCTCTCCAGACACTCCTGAGTAATGCAACTATGTGTACATGAAGCACAAAGAGAATCTCTTCCTAAACAGAATGGATGTACAAAGATGGCTTTTTGCTAGATAACGTGTTTTTTTCAGTCTGCACAATTATAGCCCTTCATTCACATTCCTGCAAATTGTAAAGCCTCCCCACTGCATAATGGTATAAACAGTGAAAATGAGAGTTTTTTCTCGGAAGATTTTCAGGCTCTCCCCAAAATGTTAACATCAGCTCTTTGTGGAATCTTCAGTGAGAATCTCGTGCCATGCTCATATGTAACCTTGGTATGTTGTTGTGTATATATAAATATACATCTATAAATATATATGTGAATATACATCTAGAAATATACTATCTATAAATATAGATGGCCTTATGGTTTGGCCATCTGCTTTTACACAGTGGCATAGTTCTTCAAAAGGCTGAACTGGTTTTGTTTCACATTATGTAGGAGGCAGCAGTGGATGCACGGTGGGCGCCACAGGTGTTTGTTTGTGTGGTAGTTTGTGAGGTTACTGAAGTTCCTTCCGTGGGCTGATTAATCCCAAGGAAACAAAAATACAACAATATGTTAATACCCAGGATTTTACAAGCAAGTCCCTGACTGAGGAAGGACATTGTTAAATCTCTGAGTTTCATGTATATGCATTCTCTTATTGCCTCATATTTTATTTAAATGAAAAATACTACTTCAAAGATGTTTCCTGGGCTGTAATGAGTTGCAGTATTTGGACTGGGATTAAGATGAGGTCTAGAACCATCAATACTAATGCTGCGATGCAGAAGACTTGTAAAAGAGCAAGATAACCTAGCAAAAGTTTTATTGCAAATGGTTTCTTTCTTCTACCCCCAGCCAAAATAAGTAGTTTTTAACAGGTGCTGTCTTGTTCATCAAAGAGATATTTCAATTTCACTTATTCATGAGATGCTGGCAATTCCTCAGCAGGACTGCAGGTCGTAACTTCTAATTTCTTTTTCTTTCTCTAGATCCAGAGAGAGTTTGCAATGGCAATGCTATGGAAATTCATGAGAGTCGCTAAGTATTCTAAAACAGCTTTATCACAGGAAGTAGGAGGAACTATCACCCATTCAAGGCATTCTTCATCCAGATCTATACCTTCTGATTTTGCTGCCAACACAGCATCATTAAATACTGTGGAACTACTTGGTAAAGCTTATCCTCGAGATGCCTACAGTAATGTCACAGAGAAGATTCTCTCCAAGGTTGGGAAAAACTTGCACAACAAAAAGCATCATCCTTTGTGGCTAATCAAGGAGCAGGTGAAGGACCACTTTTATAAACAATATGTAGGGCGCTTTGGAACGCCGTTGTTCTCTGTCTATGATGGTCTTTCTCCGGTGGTTACCGTACAGCAGAATTTTGATAGCCTGCTTATCCCACAAGACCATGCCAGCAGGAAGAAGGAGGATAACTATTACTTGAATCGTGATCACATGCTAAGAGCGCACACATCAGCTCATCAGTGGGACTTGATACATTCTGGCTTAGATGCTTTTCTGGCTGTGGGAGATGTCTACCGCCGTGATACAATTGACAACACCCACTACCCAGTCTTTCATCAGATGGAAGGAGTTCGTCTCTTCTCTTGTCATGAGGTAGGAACTCTCTGTAGTTGGGATGAAAGAGATTCTGGCTAAGTTACTTGATCTTGTGTTTGCTTTGTGCAAAGTACATACACTTAAAACAGTTGTAGTCACACAGATGACACGCTGTACCCTGATAAAGGTCAAGTGAGTCATACAAGAATACCTTTTATTTGAGAAAAATGCGCATAGAAAGTATTGAATTAAAAAAAAAAACTAAACACATTCCCAGGAAAATGTGGAAAGTGGACAGTAGTTTTGAAAGCTAGCAAAATCAAACAATATCTGAAAGGAAACAGCTGGCAAAGCTAATGATTTGCATAATTTAGTTCTCTCTAAAGTACCTTCCAGTGAGGTAATCTTACCATAAAACTTTGTCATGTTAGCACTTGAAGGATTCGTAATTCTTGCATCTACAATAGAGAGTCAGGCTGTTAGTCATCTGTCTTCTTTTAATAGTTCCAAACTTCATTTATGAATATCTTCTTTTCTAATAAATTGTCACATGCTTCATCTCATCCTTTACCTGTGTTGAAAGGAGGATTTGTTGCAGCTGATAGTTATGGATGTGTAATACATACACAGTAAACTCGTCTGAGAACAGACACCAGCTGAAGAGCTCTAGGTAGATGTCCAAGACTCTTGAGTTTATATATATATATATATATATTTATATTGTTGGCACAGTTTATGTGAGCTGCAGGTGCTTGAGTGTTGTTAAATATTCTGCTGCATCATTGATTGCCTGTAGAAATAAGCCAGATTGTTTTCTAAATAGTAATTGATTGGCACGATTCGTGTATGCTTGTAGCAATACAGCCAAATTCACATTTATAGAGCTAGAATGAACCTATACTAATAATACTTAGATGTAGACCATTCTTAATGTGGTTGCATGTTGGTGACAGGAGCTTGGCAGGGAAGCACGATGCCTGAGGGAGGCGTGGGGAAAGCTTAGTGCACTGTTTTTCTTGCTGGTGGGAAAGGTTCGTGACATGCACATGGGCATTTTCTCACCACACTACCACTTCCTTGACTATTTTGGAAATGCATCTGCATTTCATTGCATCTGCAATGAAAAAATGAAAAACTTACAGATTAATTGCATCTTATTTGTTAGCTATTCTTTTGCATGTACATCTTCATGGTTATAACATGTTTTATAATCTGGCTATAATATGATGAAAATTTAAAAGAATAAAATGGTATTACATTATGAAAATGCCAATTTTTAACATTTTAAGTTCATGCCAGATTTTTCATCTCAACTGAATTTCAGGCCTCTAGATGTGAAGAGGGCACAAAATTAGAATATCTACACTGTTACAGGGTGGTATTTGTGAGAATCTGGAAGTGATACAATTGATACAATTAATGAAATAATTCTTAAGGAATATGTCCCTTAACATATTTGCCCCCATTGTCAGAATATTTCTTTCTCCTGCACAAAGGAAATAAAGGGAGGTGTAAGAAGATGGTAGTAAGTGGGAAGAATCTTATAGAAAGTGTTGCTGATACCTACCAGCTAGAAACATGCTGGTATGCAGTGTACAGTGATCTGATTCATTGTGTTATGGGTTGTTTGGGTTTTTTTTTGTGTGTTTCTCTTTTCAAGGGAATAATTGTGATGCCATAGAATGCCAGTATTTGATGAATTTGAAGCTAGGTATATGGTAGGTAAGATGGCACATGCGTACTGTCTTGTCTCTAAAATCCTGAAGGCTCTGTACTAATGAACTGGTGGTGGTGGCATGGCACACACAGTGTATAAGGTTTTGTTTATTGGGGAACATATGTAAGTTCTAGCTATGAGCGTGATCTAAAGCTGCTCATTTCTGCTTCAGTGGAATATCGAAAGCTGGTAAAGTCTTGCCTTGTGCAAAAATTTGCAAGCGCCATCCAAGAGCCTTGTGGAAAAATTGAATGTGTAATTCTGTAATTTTACTGGGAACTGTTCCTCTGTTTTGTTTTCTCATTGCTTCTTTGAGAAAACCTGCAAATGTGAATAATTCTAGAAGGAACTGTCTGAGCTGAAAAAAGATTAAATGGAGGTAATACTAGAGAGAAATATTTTTATATTCATTTATTTATACTCATGTTTAAGTTATAACTCACTGAACAGAAACGTGTGAATGTCAAGGCCTGTTGCCTTCATCTGAGACTTCTCATTCATAACCATATTGCAAGCTGTGGCCATGAGGAAATTTGCACAATACTGAGGATAAGCTATGAAACTGAAGGAAAAACTGTTAACTCTTAGTTGGAAGCTTTTCAGCACAGTGGCAGGTAGATTTCATTTTGTAGATTTCATTTATCCAGCATAGGAATTGCTCCTCTAATTCAGTAACCTCCCTCTAACAGAGGCCAACAGCAGATTGTACAGAGGGAGGAGATGATGCTCTCATCAGTGTAATTTTATTTGTTGTAGACTGTTGCTTTACTTTATTCTTTAGATTTGCCCATTTAAAATTATTAAATGTTAATTATCACATTTATTGTTACATATTCACTGAAAATTGGACAAGAAAGTTGAAAACAGACAGACAAAAAGAAACCCACTTCATGATGGTTTTCACTTGAATTTAAGGGAATTTTAAGTTTTCCAAATCTGCTGCAGTAGCCTGGACGTAAAGTAATTTATTCTCCTTAAAAATTACTCCCGAACAGTGTGATTTGTGTCGTGTCAGCCTCCAGCATGCCGGTTTTGTGCCGCCTCCTGCGGTGTGACTAGACCTTTTTCCCTTTCTCCCCTCCGAGGCCCTTTCCAAGGCCGCGGGTCGGCGGCGCTGCTGCAGCGGCGGCGGGTTTGGAGCGCCGCAGACCCCGGCGCCCCGGGGAGCGCTCGGTCCTTTGCTCCGGGCGCCCTTTGGCCACCAGAGGGAGCCAGGAGAGACCCGGAGGCCTCACGTAGCGTTTCTGCAGCGACAGCGAGCGGTGTCACTGCGTCGGGAGGATGGTTCGTAAGGCGTTCTGTAGTCTGTGCTGCATCACGCATCAGTTTTAAGGGGAATAGATAGGAAAGCATAGGAATTGCTCCTCTAATTCAGTAACCTCCCTCTAACAGAGGCCAACAGCAGATTGTACAGAGGGAGGAGATGATGCTCTCATCAGACACTGATGCTGGTGTCTCAAAGCGGAGAAGTAGTAATAGTGACACGCTCTTAATCACTGGAGGTCTGCCCCTCCAAAACAAGGATAATTGGCATCCATGTATTGCTTTTAATTCTGCAGCTCTATTCACTGGAGGGAAAAAAAAAAGGTTTCCATATCATGGTTTTATAGTATTTATATCTGGACTTGTAAATACTCCTGTCCTAGGTAGTGTAGCTGTTTGTCTTATTCATATAAATGTGTACTTCTTTTCTGGTGATTTCATACTTGTGCACCTTTCCTGTATTTTTAATATGTCTTTAAAAAAAAGTTCCCTTTTAAATGTTATATACATACATTTTCTTCTGTTTTACTCAAACATTTGACTGTTGTTATGCTTTGAGATAAACATGAATATCTGATTAAACTACTCTCTTTTTTTCTTTTTCTTTCTCCTTTTTCTGTCTTTTTTTTTTTTTCTTTTTTTTTTTTTCTCTAATGCCAATGTGTGCTTTACAGGGCGAGATGAGACTGACGTGGCGAGTCATGGCCTGGCCTATCAGCCCTTTGAATTGAGAGCATTTATCTCTTACAACATTATAGCATTTGTGAGTCAGGGGATTTGGGTCTTCCTGGCTCTTTGTAGTGCTCCACTTTGTAGAGTGGAAACCAGTCAGCTTTCTGATGTAGGTGGAAATGATGAAACTAATTTTTCTTTAGGGTGGACATCTCTCAGATACCTCCTTACAGTGGGTCCGTGATTGTGCTGTCACTTTAGTGATACCACTGGGTGCCAGCAGTTGCTGGACCAACATCTGATACACATCCAGACATGGCAGATGGCACAGAGTGTGTCCTTTTGCTCATCAAGCTGGGTGTCTCACCCATGTGTGTTTGCCAGCTGAGTGCTGTTGCCTTCAGGATGGTGTCTGAGATGTTGGTTGTGAGTAGTGCACTGGTCCCAAAAAAGCCTGAGAGCTGATCCCTCCTCCTCACGACCTCCAGGAACTGAACATCTAAACTACAGACCCCGTATTGAGAAAAAGAACAGTAGCACTACTTTGCTCAAATATTTCTCAAGTTGTGGTGTGAGTTCTTAGCACTGGAACAGGCTGCCCAGAGAGGTTGTGGAGTCTCCTTCTCTGGAGAGCTTCCAAACCCGCCTGGATGCCACCCTGTGCCACATGCTCTGGGGTTCCCTACTGGAGCAGGTGGGTTGGACTAGATGATCTCTGGAGGTCCCTTCCAACCTCAGCCGTTCTATGACTTTATTCCTGAGACTGAAATTGGTTGAAATGGCCTGGGTAAAAGGCATGGCTCTCAGGTGGAACTTCCTTCCTTTATGCTGTGGGCTGCCCAGCTTGTGAACTTGCATCCAGCAAGATCAGCATTTTCAAAATTGCGGTGTGGAAATCATGCCCTAAAGCAGAGCCTCACTTCTCTAATGAGCTCTGTTTTGTTTGTATTCTCCTTATCTGAAAATTCTGCAGCAAAGGGAATCAGATGATCTTTGAGATTTTTCTTAGTGGTCCATGGTCCAAAAAATTTGAAAACAACTAATGTGACTTTTATAACAAAGCCTTTGTAGGAAAATGAATGTTCAACTTTGGTTTACTCTGTTCTTCATTCAGCTAAAAAAAAAGACCTTTGCATCTCAGAATGCATCAGTTAAATCTGTTTAGTGCAATGTTTAAATTGAGCAAGAAAAGATAGCAAAATATGCATATCAGTCTATGTTGGTAGTCTAGGGTGCTTAAAAATAAAGGAATTTCCTTTACCAGATGAACAGAAATTATCATATGTATCTCATTATAACCAATTGTGTATACTATTTTTTTTTCTGTCTGAAAAGGTCTATATGCTCAAATAAGCATCATTGCTAATCCATCAGTTAAGTGTTACAGGGCATTTAAAATGTTGTGGAAGTGGTTGTACTCTGTGTAAGTGGGTTTAGAGTGCCGCTGTTTGCTTATTTATAGGGATATTTGTCAAGGCTGGCGAGTCGCAACGTATTAGGTGTGGCAATGCTGAGCGTTGGCACGTGCAGATCCTTTTGTGGAGCTCATTTTAAGTGCGGGCTTGTTTTGTGAAGACAAGTATGGGAACATTATGTATTCATTATTTTAATACTAGAGTATGCATGGCAGATGGGAAAAATACACAGCTGCATTGTCAAAAGACAAGTTCTTGTATACATCTTTCTAATTGGAAACCTAATATGAATGTCAGCATCCTGTAAAGAGAAACGTGCACTTGATCTGAATCTTAAATGTGTGGATATTGAAATGTTGACCCTGTGTGTGCAGGGGGTTGGACTAGATGCTCTCTAGAGGTCCCTTCCAACCTCAACCATTCTGTGATTCTGTGATTCTACGATATGAAAGTGGTGATTTTTGTTTGTTTGTTTTTTAGTCTGTTGAATGGATTTAAAGATGTTAGGCTTTTTTACTGGAATCACACATGTAAGGCTAAGAATTGCAGTAAAAGAGCTTTTAAATTTTAAAATGCTTCCTAAAATGCTTCCTTTTAAGGAAGCATTTATTCTTCCAAGTGAAAATTGGTATTTCATAGGTTACCAAATTTGACTTTATTCGTGTTAGGAGCTGTCCTGGTGTGATGGGTAAATATCATGCCAGATGGTAAGGTCACTTTGTTTTCCTTCTCTTTTGTAATGTAGCGTCAGTCAGATATGCTGATAAGCCCTGGAAAATATTTTTTTTTATTTATTTGCATCTGCATGACGAGACAATATGCAGCTCATCCTTCATTTGTTTCAAACTCGAGCTTTGCCGGCTTGTTGTGTACAGAAAGGTGACAGTGTTTTTCACCCAGGGCATCTACTTTGCACAGTGCAGCCATCACAGGGATGGAATTGGTTTATCAGTTTAAAACTGCTTCTACCAGCACAGTAATATTTGTGAATGGAAGAAAAAGAGAATTAGGCAGTGCAAGAGCAAGACACATTTTCTCACTACTGCTGTGTCCCCAGTCATAGTGCAATGGAGAGCGCATTGAGGAGTGCCTAAGTGAGCCCCTCCTCGTGCCTGCCTTGGAAGGGGGCTGTTTCCTCACCCTTCCCAGGCTTTGGGGAGCTCCCTGAGGGTTGGGGAACTGGCACAGCTGGACCCCATCCCCGTGTGCCCGCCTGTCTCCTGCTGGATCCCATCCCCATGCGCCTGCCTGTCTCCTGCTGCTGCCAGGCAGCTGGCGGGAGCTCAGCTCTCTGAGCTCGCTCTCTCTTTGACCCTTCTCGGGGCTCGCTGCTCCTGGGGGTTGCTCTGCGTCCACTTGTGGCTCCGCTGCCCGAGTGCTCCCCTGTCCGAGCGCTGGACCTGGCGCCTGGGGCTCTGCTGGAAGGATAGACACACGGGCAGGCTGGAGGGCTAGTGTGGGCTGGGTGGGTTTACTGAGTCTTCTGTTATTTTGCCTTCATATCTGATATAACCTAAAAAAGAAATTGCAATAGCAACATCTCAGGAGTGGGGCCATGGTAAAGAGAAGTGCTCCCATGTAGTTGGGCAAATGCTGTATAAAGACACCAAGTTTCGTGTCCTAAGGTATTGGTGAATAGGGGAAAATGCACCTTCCCATTTACAAATAGCATATATTTAACTCTAAAGGGTAAAAAACTCTGTGAGCTTGAGAAAATTTTCAGTGTACCAAAATCATCCCTTCAGTCAACAGAAGCAAATGAGGAGCTGCAGAGGGCATTTCGGAGCGAGAGCCTGGGCCGACTGCTCCAAATGGCCGTGTGAGGGAGCCTGTCCCTCCCCATGGAGAGACACTGGGGACTAGCAGCCTGGTGGCTGAAGCTGCTCCCTGGGAGCCGCCGGCCTCACGCGCAGGCGGCCGATGTGCCCGCTCACAGCGCGTTTGCACCGGGAGCCCCCTGCCAGCAGGGCAGGCAGTGCCAGAAGGAAGGGGGTTTAATCCTCCCGGTGAGCGCCCGGATAATGAATCTGCTGTCTAAGAGTGCAGCACCTGGGTCTGTCGAGCTGCTGCCTTTGGATTAGTAGCAGTGTTTTTGCTAGATCGATGAATAATTATTTTGTTCAGTGTTTTCCTTTCTCCCTTTGTTTCATGTTTTCCTGCATTGTGCTAAGGAGGTTAACTTGGGCTGCATTTTCGCAGTCTGCCAGCCCAGATGCATTCTGACTAGTAATACGAAGTATAAAATGCAAACTTAGGTGTAATTTTTTTTAATTCCCTCCTTTCATTTGGCTGCTAGTTTGCTTTTCATGTAAACTCCTTCTGCACAGCATTGTGTCTGTGAGAAACATATATAAATTAGCCCATATTAATTGTTCACAGCATTGTTGGCTTACTTGGAGGTTCACTGGAATTTTTAAAAGCATTTTGTGCTCTAAAGGAGACAAAGTGAACGTGCAGGCAAAACAACAGACTGTGTGCATGTCCAGGGATTACGGTTACACACCTTGCTTCTCTTGAATTAAGAGCTAGTTATGTTAGGAGACTTCCTGTGAAGAAAATCTGAAAATTTGTTTTTTTTCCTGTGCCTGTGATAGGTTGGGTGTAGAGGGATGGGGAAGGTCGATAGAAGTGCTTTCCATGCAGTTAACTTTCCCTGCCCTCCAAAATCCAGAGCGCTGCTCTGGGTGTCCTTGTAAGAATTTCCAGCACAAGTCCTCTGCGCAGTATCAAGCGGTCTGTCTCCCCAACGCAGAACCTTTAAAGACACAACAGGAGTGGATTATTGGTCTCTTCGACAGGAATTAGAACTGCTGATACTTAGTGATTTGGGGGAGGGGGAGTTCCTCAACAGAAACATGTGCAGATGTACCCCAAATCAGACAACTTTACGTGCTTGGATGTGATGGAGAGCAACCTCTGCATATACAGCAAGTTTGTCACATCCCCAGTGCCGTGGCTTGCCTGACCATGTGCTTCGTAATTAATCTGAAGACACCACACTAAACCTCAAACCCTTAAATTACACCCAGGCAAAATTTCTGTATGCAGAAAAGTGATGTGTCTAAAGGAACATGAGAAGATGGTAGTCCTTACAGGAATAAAGTGCATTGCACATAAATCAGATGTAGAATATTTAAGTCCATTGCTATGGGACCAGGTTTTGTGTTAAAATTAATTTGATTACAGGTAAATATATATGGGCTCTATTTCTTTTATGAAATATTAAATATTAAAAAAGTTTAATGAGGGATTAACACTATAGTTTTTGAAATGTACTATATACATATATACAGAGTACTTTGTTCTGCACAATAGCTTTCAGAGTAACAGAAATTTAAAAAAAAAATCAATCTGAAAAAAGAATCATTTACCCCAAAGGGATTTGTTTTCTTTATAAATTAATAATTCCCTGTAGCTAATTATTATTATTGAAGTTATGGTACAGAAATAAAATGAGACTTAGTGATTTAATATTTCCATTCTTTTAATAGCTGACCTCTTTGTTTAGTGATCAGAATTTGTGTATTTTGCTCTCCAGACTTAGCAGGTGAGATTCCTACTTAAATCAATAAAACTCCATTTGAGATCTTTGCTGTTTTCATTGTAAAGCTGAGTACAAAACACTGGTGTTCTGGTGTTGCATTTCTGTTTCAGTTGTTCGGCAGTGTCAAAGGTGCTGAAGATTTCCAGCTGTTTGAGCAAGGGCATCGCACGGCGCACAAGCAAGAGTCGCACACCATGGAGGCAGTGAGGCTGGTGGAGTTCAACCTGAAGCAAGCGCTCACAAAGCTCATGGCTCACGTCTTTGGGGATGGTAGGTTCTTGCACCCTTTTGCCTGGGCTCGCGGTGGGTGGGTCAGTGTCCAGTACTCTGAGACTAGTATGTTGCTGCGTAATAAGAACAAGTAGGCTAGTTCCATTCAGGTGTCTCCTAATGTCAGATTAACTTGCTATGGATTGACCTTGCAACTGTATTCTTATATTTTCAACCATAATTTTATATTTGATTTTTTTTAACTGTACTATATGCACAGTTTGTAAAATAACAAAGGAAAGCCCATCAGACAACACACATTCCTCTTGATTTTTCTGAATACTGGTGCCTGCCACGTTGCGTAGAGTCGGACACCCCTTGTAAAGAGGTTTGATCTCTATTGTGCCAGAGTAGTGTGGTCAGGCACGCAGGTGAGGACATGTGCAGAAACCGACTGCAGGCTCACATGTGGCAGAAGATAGGTATTAGAGGGGATTTAACGTGTAACATCCATTAGGTCTTGTCATGAGAGGCAATTACAACCACAGCACAGGTCTGTGCACTAAGTGCCGTGAGCATAACCCCAGTGCAGACCAATTAAATCCCTTGGCTGAGGGGAGGCAGTCTTTGCCAGGTTAGCATGAAACTGGAGAGTTGTGTGGTTGTGAAAAGTTGTGGTATTTAGAGTGCAATAAGGAAGGGTAGTAAATGTCTGTGTATAAGAATGAAATACTATTCTCTTCTCAGAAATATCTGTTTCTGTAGCTGAATTTATAAATGGCCCAAGCTAAAATTGCTCTGTTAATGCTGTTTACTGGCAAGGAGGCTGGTCTTTCCTCAACAAAAATAAATGAATCAATTCAGAAATGCTGGAGAGTATTAGAATGCATGTGATATGCTGGCTCCTTTCAGAGCTCTTTTAAGATGCCTACTGACTTTACAGCAGTAGTTCCAAGGATGGATTGATGATAGTATCAAGCCCTATACATGACTCCTTGAATTTTCTTCTGAAATTCTAAAGCTGAATTTACAACAGAGAAAAACTTCTACCTGCTTTTGTTCTACTCCCACCTTGAAAGATATTTCGTTAACTTCCTGACTTGACTTCTTCTAGTTGTATTTTGCTTGCCCACAGCTTTTTGAAACATACACAATTAGGATCAGAGTGAGTGATAGGAAAAACGATATTTTTACATCAGTGTCTCGGAGACTGAGGATCCTGCTAAAGAGAATATTTTCCCAGAGTTATTAGTGATATCTAAAACTGCAGTGACATCCTTCTGTAACTGGTGACAGATGCGGCACTTTAAGCTTCAGTGTGTTGCCTGTTACAAATTCTTCTATAATCCATACAGTGGCTAGAAAGATACTAAAAAAACTCTGAAATGATTGTATATCTCCAGGCTGAAAGGTGGTTTCTTCCTCTCATTGTGAGAACTTTTCTTCTTTTTATCTTGATCTAAAAGATGAAAGTAATTAAAGCTAAGCTATATTTTACTGCATTTATTGTTCCTTAGAAAAAAAAAAATGTTTACTTTTTTGCTGATGGATATTCTCTAAGGCCTAATGTTCATTTAAAAGCTAAAATTTTATTCTTTTTGTACTTCGGCTGTATTCTTTACAACCTGTGCTGTCCACAGAATATGGCAGTTGTCACACCTGTCCTTGTTGGATAGCACGTTTCTGGTTGCAGAAAGCTACAGAAATGTTATATTGCAATCGATTCAACTTTGTTATCCATAGACAGGTTGCTTTGATGGTAGATAGGGTTAGATGCCAGTTAATTTTGCATAAAATAGCTTAGGCTCAAAGCACTGAACTCAGATAGCTGTGCTTCTGCAGTGCTTTTACCAGCTCAGGTCCATGATAGGGTGAGGAACTCTGGAGTTTAACTGTCCTTTCTTAGTTAACACAATGTTTAATGAGTTATTTTTGCTTTATCTGACTTACCATGCATTATGAGGAATGTGAGGTGTTTCAGCATTGACTGTATGTGGCAGTAAATAATGTAACGGAAGTTACTTAGAGATCATTAGGTTATGGGTAGTGAACCTCTTGATTAAAATCTGCATTTATTTCTATTCCCAAGGTGTGTCTGCAAAAGGAATGACATATATCACAGAGAGTAAGAACGTGTAGTCAGTTGTCTTCAGTTTTTGACAATGTGAGATAGTTCCCTTTATTACCTTTTCTAATGGTATGTGTTGCCTAATTTTGTATTCTGCAAGTGATGCTCATTCCATTTCTTTCATAAGATCTTGCTTTTGGGGAGCTGTTTCAAATAGCTAATGATCACCTTTCTTAATTTCCCTCTATTACCTCCAGATACTGTGCACACATTTAAAATAAAATAATTAACTTGCACCTTCATCTCCATGCTAAGTTCTGTAAGGGAAATAATTTTCTCGTATGAGTTATTGTGTAACCAGGCTAATCAAGGTTAACTATTTTAGTTTTCCTCCCACATTAGGTCCTTCTTCTCCAACTCCAGTTTTCTTGCTAAGCCTTCTGTCATTTACCAAAAACTTTTTTCATTAAGAGATTCGGAAATAATCCTGCTAAGGCACAAACGGGAAAAATTTACTTGGTGCTTGTTCTGTTGCTCTATGTAAACAGACCAAAATTCACTCCTCTTCCTTCTGAATGCAGATTTAGAATTTGCTGCCCAATACTCTCTCTTTTGCCATTCCTTCTTTAGAACTGGGGAGAAGTCTATGTTAGAGGGGACTTCTGGAGATTATACAATCTACGTTTGTTGAATTCGGGGCCTTAGATTAGGTTATCTAGCGGCCTGTTAAACCAGATCTTGGTTACTTCCAGCGAGGAAGAGAACAGCACTTTTCTCAGCAACCTATTCCAGTAGTTAACGGTTCTTTTCCTCACTGGGGCTTGCTCTGATCTATGTGTTTCTCTGTGATATCACCCAACTATTTTAGCACCTTGGATGCATCTCATGAACTCGTGTTGATTTGTGTATGTCCAGTTTATGTAGATGGTTCCTAACTCAACCCTCCGCCACTGTCAGTGGTTTGCCATTTCTTGTCCTTGCTTCTTGAAGTAGGGACTGAGGGCAAGCTTAACCTGTGAACACCAAAGCAAAGGAAAAAAAAATAAAAAAAGAAAAGAAATGAGTACCTCAGCCTTTCTGTTTCACTTGTAACTAACTTGCCAGTCCTTTTCAGCAACAAGACCTGCATCTTCCCTTGTTCTTGTTTTCTACTGACTTCCCCGTAGTATCCTGCATGGTTATTGCTGATGTCTCCTGCCAGTTGAGTTCCAGTTGGGCTTCTGCCTTCCTAACTGGCCTAAGTAATATTTCTGTTGGCCTCTTTGGGAGCCTTTCCCCTTCTCCATCTCCAATGCATCTGTGTTTTAACTCTCTCAACAGCTCACTATTTAACCGGGCTGGTTATATGTTTTGCCAGCTCTTTTACCTGCCTGGGGGTTGGCTAGCTCTTGCACTTTGCAAAGGCTGTCTTGGAAAGCCTCCCAGCACCCCTGAGCTGCTCTGCCCTCCAAGGCAGACTCCCAAAGGATCCATCCTAAAGGTTCCCCGAGCAAATTGAAATCTGCTTTTCTGAAGTTCAGAATCTTTGTTTTCTTACTTGTTTTGCTCACAGCCTTTAGGATCTTAAACTCTGGGATCTTACAATGACTGCAGCCAAGGCTGCTGTTGACAGTCACGTCTCAAACAACTTTTTCTGATTTGTAAGCCTTGGATTTGGGTTCTTTTCTTGTAATTAAATAACTTTATGTCTTATTTCTTCCTTGAGTGTGCTACTTTCCAAGGACCGTTTTCCAAATTCTCATTTTTCTTTTTGCTGACACTTCTGAGCCTTGTACCTCTCCTATTATTTCTAGTGTTTGCAGTAAATTCTAAGTGTATTATAATGAACACATATATCTAGCAAGCTGTTACTCTCATTTCTGTCTCATTAGGGAAGTTGTTAAATAAGACAGAGCAAATACAAACTCACAAAACATTGCTTTAGTTGCTCTTGCCCAAATCACTTGTGTCTATCTAGTTTATAGTTCATTTACTTCACTTAACAGTGCCCTGAGAAATATGTATCATATTTGGTTTATTCATGTCTAGGCTCTGGAAATGAATGTAAAGCAAATGGTAAGTTTTGACTTTAACAGAATAAATGATTGCTGCAGGAAGAAATGCTGTGAAGACACAGTGATCTTTGTGGAGGGATGCACTGACAAATATAAAATTGGATACCGCTTTGCACAGCTGTTACTTGCTTTAAGTGATCAGTTCCTGAAAGTGATGTAAACTTTATTTAAGGTGCCCAGCTGTTCTACTGAGGTTGGTGTAACAAAGACAAGTTTTCTACACAGTTCTTTACTAAAGGTTCTGCCTTAAAAAATAATAGTTTTGCTAATTAAGGCATGTTAATGTCTTCCGAACTCTCTCTCTGCCCCTACTCCAGACATGTACCTGTCTTTCTGCTTCTACAGCCACATCAACTTAAGATTTTGCATGTTGGGTTACAGAGGAAAAGGAAAACCTATGAAATACTGAGCAGTTTTGGCTTTGAAAGTGTTACCTGCGTGGATGTTTGGGAGTTGGACACTTGATTCCCAGCAAGCGGGATGTGAAAAGGCACACGCTGGTTTCCACCGCGTCTCAGCAGGTTCTGCTGGCAAAATGCTGCCTGGGAGACAGAAGCGGCTGGCTCAAGTGTCTTGGCCCACAGCGGCCTCAGGCGTGGGCTGCCGGCATGCGCGTGTCCCTCGCGTCGGGCAGCGGATCATGGCCTCATTAGGGGCCAGGTTTGCATATGCTGGCTGGCATATTTGGGATGTTTCCAGGCTGTTGATATGCACTTGCTGAGCTTTTCATCCTAGTCCTCCAAAAAGGACAGTCTTTGTGATCAGACCTCGTGATCAGCACCATCCTGCTAGGGCAGGGAAAGAAATGAGCTAAGCAGTGGTTGTTTTGAAAAGTAGATAAATCTGTAATGCAATCAGTTAAAGCTGGATCAGAAATCAAGGAGCTTCAGGTTCAGTGTCACACTGATGCTTTTTTTGGGGGGAAGAAGCGTTGAAGACGTGCCCCTAATGTTTTTAAATTATGTTTTAATATTTTCATTGGATCACCTTCAAAAAAAAATGTTATTTCTGGTTCAATATATTTTAATAATCTACCCAAATTCCTAGACAGCTCTGAGAGATGGCAGGAGGATAAGTAAAGCCATACTTTAACTAACAGTTCTGCTTTTGTAAATTCTCATTGAAAAGCCATTGAATGTATTTTAAATCAAACACGTGGTTCTGTTCTGTCTTTTTTTAACTCTGTTTTAATGACAATTTTGCTTTTTTCTTTTCTTTTTTTCTTTTATCATTTACTGAAGGCATAAGGATCTGGCTAATAAATGCTGAAAGCCATGAGCTAAAGTACATTTATGGTCAGCCAGCTCCCAACTGTTGTAGTGAGATGAATTGGCTGGAGTAATGAAGTGCAGGATACTTACGAACTGCTACACCACTCAAGTGGACAGGTTTTAAAGCTTCTGTGCTCAGTAGCTTGCATTTTGCAGATTTTCCCCTTTTCTCCCATAGAATCCATCTGTAAAAATAATCCTTAGAGGAACAAAGAGAATTTCTGGTTAGTGAGGACCATCTGGGTCTCTGGCTTTGTTGCCTCTTTGCTGTGGGGTAGCAGTCGGCTGCTTTTAATGGAGTGCGGTTTGTTTTGAGCATGTGTGTGTGGTGGGCAGGGGGGGATTTAGTCAAGCTTTTTTCCAGTATGAGACTCAATTAGACTAGCTACTAATTAGCCAGCTACTAGTTTAGCTTAATATCTGGGAGCATCGTTGCTTCAGAGTGCCGGCTACCTCTGGGTCCCTTCCTGGGTTCGTTGCTTTAAACCACCAGCAGTGAGCCAGGTGCCCTTTACCTCTTACAGGGCGCGGAGACAGTTCCTGCTGAAGGACTCTTAAGGACATTGCCTTGCAGCAAACTGAGCTCAGGTTCCTCGCTAATGTAAATAATCCCTTTGAAAGAATGAAATCAATATATTGCTGATGATCAGACGTTTGATCAGATTCTGCGTTAAGTGTTTCTGTTTGAAGTTGGGTTTGCATGTCTTTGACCTCCAGAATCTCTAGAAAAAATCTCTTTTGCTGGGTTTACATAGATTGTAGTCTGAGAAGAAATAAATTAAGCCAAATCGAGTTAGTTGTGTAGGACTACAGAAAGCCTAATCTTCATAGTCCGTTAAAAGACTTTCGTGTTTTAATTTGCTGAAAATGAGCAGTGCCCTTTGTTCTTTGGGAATATGTTGAGCACCAAGACAATATTTTGTTCCTAAATAATAAATGTTTCCATTTATTCTGTGACAGTCGATAGAATGCTCTTAGAAGGCTTAGTCTTGCAGAAGGCAGAGCACTCTCTGCGTTTCAGCAGTCTCAAAATCTTAAAGAATTGGTTGAACATAAAATACAGATGTATTTCCCAATTCTCCTGGATCCTGTATGAATAAAATGATTGTGTCATATGGCTATATTTTTTAATTTGGAGAACAGGTGAAGGTCAGGTTTGTTTTTTCTTGGTGGATTTATTTTGTTTTGTTGTATTCAGATATTTTGTTTGTTTGCTTATTTGCATTTAAAACAACTCTCCCTTAAGAAAAGTACTTATATTCATTAAAATTCAAAGTAAAAAATGATCTTTAAATATTCTTTATTAAAAGTCTTTTAATTAAGGATATAAAGCAAAGAAATCCTTTCCCTTTTTCCCCCAGAACTTCATTTTGAAGTAATCAGAGGATTAAAAACAAAGCATCATCAGAATGTTGTTATCGGGAATGACACCACTTGCATATTCAATGTCATTCTTGTTGCAGTTGCAGATTTTGCAGCCTAAATGAAAACATCTTGTATATATTTAGAGTTACAGGGAGTGCAAAATTGCACTTCAGGCCTAGGACTAAACTGCCTCTGTAGATGAGGAAATTTAAAAAGTATACTTTCAATATACCATATCTATGTACTATTTTTGTATTTTTAAAATTATCACTTTACAGCTTGTTTGTGCAAGTCACAGTATGGTTATGAATGGTTTAATTGCCAGTATTTCAGTTTTCTGAATTGTGTGTATGAAAACTATCAGAACACTTTATCATTCATATAATTTCCTGAGATTTGTTTTTAAGAAAGAAATTAAAATCTAGGAGTACTGATCTATGTATTTTGAAATCTGCCTCTCTATTTGAAAGTCCATAGTAGCCTGTAAAGTATTTAATAACTGCAGATATTTAATGTTTTGGCTATGTATGCATACATGAGTAAGAATTTGTTGTCTATGTTTCTATAACCATATTTAGTGTTTCAGGCATAGTTAAAGAAAATCTGACCCTTGGGAGTGCAGAAAATGTTCTGATTTGAAAATCCCTCGAAACAAATTGCACAATTTTATGTTTAAAGTTTCTTTTCAAAAGCAAAAAAAGGTCAGAAAAGCAAAGCAGGGGTGTTAATAGTTAACATCGCCCAAACAATCTTTGCTCTGCCTGTTACTTTTACCACTGGGCCTGCCTGCCTGATGGTTAATGATCTTAAAGCTGATTAGACTCAGCCGAAGGGAAGAGTGGTGTTGGGGTTAAGGCCCGTAATAGCAGTTCAGTGCTCGTTTGAGTTTAAGGTTTGTGTTTCCAAGACGGGTTTTCTCTGGCCGCCTAATGACTAGAAAAATACCTTTAGAGAAAGAAGGCTTGTGTAAGTTATTAGAAGAACGAAAACCCATCAGATATAATGAGGATCTTGAAAGCATCTCTGCGTTTGGCAACACTGTGGCCTTGTTCTCCCTTGGCTGTGCTGTTGGTGTTAGATGTTTCCTGGCTCTCCTTAGTGGTACTTGAGAGGCACGGAGAGGAGGGGAGCAGAGCGCCTTTCGGGACGTCACTGGCACTTCACAGCCGCAGAAAGTTCCACTCTGCTTCTTTCAAGTACCGGAATGGTCTATTGGTGCCCTCAGAGGACTCTGTGTGCTTGTGTACAGCCTACCCTCATAATGGGGATATTTCTGTCTTCGCCTGTAAGAGCAGTTCATTTTAATGTTCCTATCTAAATATATATGGAAGGAATAGTTTTATATTTTAAACAGATTAGATTCTGATGGAATTGTATGGGAGGGGAGGAATGGAAAGAAGAAAGATTTATTTGTCTCACTCGTCAATAAAACACTAACTAAACATGAAAGACTTTACCTTTCCAGTGGGATGCAGTTGGTCATTTCAAGGTGCAGAGAATAACAAAATTATCCACCTTCTCATGAACTAGGCTCATTTTCATTCTCTGCCAGGTGGTTTCTCGAGTCTGACAAATGATTGATTTGGTTTCAAAGGGTGCTTGAATTGCACAAAGTGTTTTTCATATTAGAAAAGACATGGTAATTTTTTTTCCACAAGTTTTAAGATTTATTGCCTCACGCAAGTGTTATAAATTAGTTTGTTTGCTATTTATTTTCTCTGGATTGCTGTAATTGGTGTCATTAGCTGAAGGGCAAGTTTTACAGATGGTTAGAGGGATGGCTTTTTAAACATGCGCTGTTCTATTTTTTTCTATTTTTAAAAAAATACGCTGCTACAGGACTGCAAGTCAGATGGGTGGACTGCTACTTCCCGTTTACTCACCCTTCTTTTGAGATGGAGATCAACTTCCAGGGAGAATGGCTGGAGGTCCTGGGCTGCGGGGTCATGGAGCAACAGCTAGTTAATTCAGGTACGGAAACACCTTTACTTCACTGACATCTCTATTAGCAAACACGTCTAGGGCAGTCAGTTTCACAGTCGGAGAAGCCCCTTGCTCCTGGTGAGTACAGGCATCCCTGTTAGGAGCAGCAGTCCTCAGCTGGAGCACAGGGCTTGCATGCCGCGATTTCAGCCTGTCAGCTGAGTGAGTGAGCTGGGGCCACAGATAGCAAGCTTGTCTTTTGTCCTCTGAGGTGAGGAGACACATGAATCTCAGCTTTAAAAGATAAGATAATGAATCGGTGTATATGTTCTTCCATCTTTCAAGGGAAGTCAGGTGTGCTCATAGTTCAGATTTAAAGGTGTCATAAACAAATAGCATCCACTATATTTGGAATATCAGAATATTCCATTATCTCTGAAGTACAGAAAGAGGAATCTGACATATTTCTTATTGCTGCTTCATTGCTGGGTAAATGATAGGTTGCTTTTTGTTTTGGACCTCAGATTGGTTATTTATGAGTTTAAAACTGCACGAAGAGCAGCATCATTTAATTTAGATGGAATTATTACTGAGAAATGTCATCTAACATGATTTGCCTTCTAAAACTTGCACAAAAGCAGAAAGGAAGGAGAATCGACATTTCTTTCTGCTTATTTTCAGATTGGGAATTTTATGAACCTGGTTTTTCATTGGCAGAGAATAGGCTATTTGGTTAAATGCTGTGCAGCTGGTAGGTGCACAGAGCTCTGTCAGTCAGTCAGTGCCTTTCAGTACCATTTGTTAAGAATGGGAGCCTTTGGGGATATGATCCATTTATTTCTTGTGAGTGCTCTTTCAAGTAGCTATGTTAAACTCAGTTGATTTTGTTGCAGTTACTTTCCTAAGCTATTACTGTCTTTTAATGTGCTGTAAAGTCTTTCTTTTGATGTTCAGATATGGTAACTATAAATGGCTCAGTATTCCAAGTACTGAGGTTCCCTAGTTTTCCCAGAGTTTGCATGTGCTTTATGTGACCGTTTTCTTTTTAAGATGTAAATCCTCTTCCAGAGTTCCTTCCTCCCCAATGGGTTAATGGTTTATACTTGGAGGTCTTTCTAGGGCTGTCATATTCATGCTGGGATATAGATATATAAATGTCATAGATTCTGACCAGTTTTGGAAATGAAAGACTTTGTAATACTCCTTTAATCAGGTAAGACTGGTGACCAGACTTCGTTGTTTCTGTTCTGTTTAGTTTTTTTTAATGTGTTAGAAGACCTAAACTCTGATCTCAGAGTGATTAATATATGAGTGTGTGTGTCTATATTCATGAAACACCAGGTGGAGTTTTCTACCACAAAACTTTCAGTTTTAATAGGCCTTCAACTTTTTGTCACATTTTAAAGAATGGTCTTCAAAATTGCATCCCTTCCTTACCAAAACTTTTCTAACGAGTTGTTCATTGTGCTTCTAATCTTTCAAGGAATACACAAATCTACGAAGTCAAGCTCAGCCTTTGAATGGCTTCTCTACTTGTATTATTAATTAAAAATTGTGTTACTGTTTTTTTTTAAAGATTCTTTCACTCCATTAGCAAGATATTTAGAGGACTGAAAACTCTGTCGTGGAAATGTCAATCTTCTTTCTTTTTCTTTTCTGTTTTTTTTTCTTTATTTAATGAGAATTGCAGTTTTTGTTCTTCTCCTCTCTCCAGTGACCATGCAAAAACACTTGGCTGAGTCTAATGCCTCTTATGCCTTTATTAAAGCATTGGAATCTGTTTGCCAAAAGTGAGGAAGAAGTGTGTACATAATTTATGTTTGCTAACAATTAGTTGATTTAGTTTAAAATAACAATGATGGTAAGGTAGATTAATGTTTCCAGTCAAGTAATAAGTCAAACACCAATCTTCCCTGCTTGCTGCTGCTTCAAGTATTCTTTTCTTTATTCCTGTTTTAAAACAGTTTAAATACCAGCAACTTGTAGGCAGGCGAGCTTAGCGAAGCCAAGTTTGCTGCTGCCAGCCCATAGATTTGAGTGTTATGGCAGCAAGCTGCCTTTGTCTGGAATTGAAAATCCAGACGTAGAGAAAGAAGAATTTCTTTGAAGAAGGCTGGAGGTAAAAATTGTATTTCCTAGTTCCTTCAATGTATGTGGCTTTTTTTCTTCTTTTTTTTTTTTTTTTTTTTTTTTTTTTTTT
>PTEX01000197.1:956041-968511 GCA_003342815.1 Eudromia elegans
GAAAACAAACTAGAGTTTATTTTCCACTTTGAGAATATCCCTTGTGCCTCCAGTTTCCAAGATCAGTGCTTTGCGTATTATCCTAATGCCAGGCCATTAAATCTCTTTGAAACACCAAAGCTTCAATTGAGTTACATCACTACAGTGTAGTAGTCAGAGTATAAGTCTAAAACACATTGGTTATGTAGAACTCTCAGGATAAAATAGAACAAGGACTTTTAAGTGAGTGCAGCGCAGCAAGAAAATGGGTTCTTGATCAGCCAGGGAGAGGAGGTCTGTGTTTTCCAAAGAGCTCTGTCATTGTGCTTCCATTCAAAATATTGTCTGCTTCCCTATATGGGAGACAGCATTATTTTCATTCGGTGGAGAATCACAGGCAAAAGAAATAGAGATACACACCTCAAACATACTTAAGGAAAAAGACCGGTGATTCTCCTCATCCCCCACCATTTGCTCAATGGTTGAAAAATCCCTTAGTTACAGACAGGTATCGTGTGACCTAACAGTAAACTCAGTGTGCTGACCCACAATACAGACATGACTCCTTTGACTAGGGAGGACACACTGGTGTTTACACCTGCATGTCCCAAATCTTCTGTTGTTAGCTAGGCTAGAAGAGACATGGGGGAATTGTTTGTTCCCACTTGAGCCTCTTCACAGGCACTACGAGAAACCAGCTCAGTAGGGCCGAATGAAGAAGAGAAACGTTCCTCACCTTTAGCTGGCAAACCTGGTGCTGAAGGGGTATTTGCTAGTGGTCCTGGTGTGCCAGTTCACAGGCTGAAATTGGAAGTATCCTTCTCATGGTATACTGCACGGTCTGCTACAAATTGGAGAAAGAACCAATGAGTTTGCAGAAAATTTAGGGGAAGCTACAGCAGGATGAGCAAAAATGGACTGAAATCTTCTCTATAATAGATATTTTAAAAATATTTGTTTAAAATCATGTTATTAAAATGTATTTTGCTTGTGTGCAGTTTATCCTTTGCTTCAAAGAATTTCAGTGCTCCAATAAACTAAACAACTGGCAGAAAAACTGTGGTATTTTGATAGGGTCTTCATATGGCATTTCCAGTATCTTGCAGTTTGGGATTTTTGTCTTAGGGGCTTTTTTTTTTTTTTTTTTCCTTTTTTTTTACTATTAAAATACATATTTATGAAATCTAATGTTTGTGACCAAGCATTTCTTTTCCTTACATAAGAAAATATTATTTTCCCAAGGATAAGGAAGATACCTTTTACCTACATGTGCCTGGTGATCTTCATTGGTTGTAATTTAAAGTCTTTGACGATTCTTCAGCAAAGATGGTTTTTATACAGTTTTATTTCTCATGTATATGTATGTGTGTGTGTATATATATATAGATAGATAGTAACTGAAGAAGCTGTGTGGACTGATTAAAAGATAGAGTCGAAGGCACTGGATGTTGGGCATTATTAGCTGTTTCTTTGGGTTGACAGATGATTCTATCAAACTGGCAGATCTTGTAATGGCACCTCCCTGCCTGAAATGCTTTGCTATAGTTCCTTGGAGGTTAACCTGAGTATGCAGCAAGTTTTGATGGTATTGACAGATCACTGAAAACTGAATATTTTAAATGAAGTGTTCTACTGTAGCTTTAATACCTTATCAAATCAGAATTAAATTTGTTGTTATTTTCGAAAAGAGAATAGCCTGTTAAAGTCTTTCGATGGCTTCTTATATTTAGGTAGAAACCTTTCTTTGTTTTCACTCTCTCAAGTAGAATGTGTTAGAGCCATTTAGTACATGTAAATAGAAATGTACTTGACACAGGCAGAAACTATCACATTTGTTCAAAAATGGTGTTTTTCATTATTTGCCTTCCCATTCTGCTCATTTTCTCCTTTTTTTTTTTTTTTTTTTATGTCTGTAAAGAGATTCCCTGGCCTTCCCTCTTTTTCTTACACTTTTTAACCAGCTAAATTTCCAGTTTCTGACATGGATCTCCACAGCACAGGTGCGGTAAAGATTGAGATTTCACTTATGGAAAATGTGTTAAATCATTTTTGGATTCACCAAGAGAGGGGCAAACAGCCTTAGCCACCCCCTAGGTAGTGGGGGTGATCCAGTTTTGTGATCTATTCAGATTTCTGCGTTGACAGTGAGGAATGTTCCTGCTGTCTTGGTGTGTGAATGAGCAAATGTAACCTGAAAAAAATGGTAGCTACCATTTCTTTTAAAGCCAGTCCAGACGTGGAATATTTTTTGAGTTGTTTTGGATTTAGGAAAGTGTCCTACTTCTAACTGTATGGTGAATTTGATGTCTATCATACATTATATTACCGCTTTTAAAAGAAAAATAAAACATATATGCTACTACATGGTTTTATTTAAATTGTTGAAAAAACATGCGGGGAACAGTGGTACATGTTTTCATATGACCAAAGTTGCTAAACTAGAAACAGTAATTAATTTCCATTTTTTTATGTGCATTTTGTTTGTCATCTTAAAGTGTGTTGAATAGGAATGCTGTATATAATTTTAATATAAAGTTTTTCCTACTCTGGTTCATGCTGGGAAAATATAGAAACTTTTACAGTACATTTGTAAGTAGTTTCAGTTTTAGGTCTATGGTGAGTAGTAGAACTAATATGAGTTGACATAAGATGTTTTTCAGAGCTTCAAGAGACTTGCTATTTGAGATTTGCAGAGATTGTGTTCACTGGTAGGTGCTGAAGTTCACAAATCTGTTTGAGTTTATATGATTGCAACCTTGGAATACAGGACATTTGCTTACTCAGAGGCTGCGATCACATAATGTTGCTTAGTACCTGTGAAATTGGAAGCAGTTAGGGTGTGATCCTTTGCTGATTGAAATCAATGGCAATATTCCCACTGCTCAGTGTTGCAGAATATGTGAACTGGGGGTGAGGAAACGTGAAAATTGGACTAAAGTTTACTAAACCCAGAGACCAAAAAAAAAAAAACTAATTTTAAAAAGTACATTTTAAAGATATGTCCGTAATAACTTTTCTTCTTCTTTTTGAAATTTGAATTTGTATATACTACAGTATATAACTGAAAGATGTCATACCTGACCAAGTCAAAGCTCTGCCCGTCCATGTATCCAGTCTCTGGATACCCAAGCAGGTTACTCACAAAGAGCATACCAGGCTGTATTCTTATGCTAATATTTCTCTGACTTGTTTTTGCATCTGTTGCTATCCTAAGCTGAAAAAGATACCTTGGTTTTAATAGCTATTCTAGGTTTTTTGGGTTTTTTTGTTCCCATTCATTTGTTAAAGCATTTTCCTGAGTCACAATAAAACTTTAGTGCCTGCAGTGTCTTGTAAAATTTTCTAAAACTTAAATTGAATGAGGAATCACCTTCTTGTTGACTCTTATTGCCAGCTAGTTCCAGTTCCTCCTCCTCATCACACAGGAGAACAGCTGATGCCCAGTTGTTTCTTCTTCCTTTTTTATACTACTCATGATCTATTTACATCTCAGGCATAATTCTCAGCAGATATTTCTTTTCAGGCCGGCAGATCCTGACCATGCAATAACTCCTGGTGTGGAGCTCATTCTTAAATTCTGGTAGTCTCAACGTACTTACCTGCATATTTCATGGGTTTATGCTGTATGAGGACTCATGTAATGTTTAAGTTGTGGACATACAGGGTTTTTGCACATTGACATGAAGGTTTTATGTTCTCTTTTTCTTTTCTGATGATTTTTAACTCTCCTTTTGCTATGTTGACCTTTAATGAGCCTTAAGTTGAAGAATGAAGGAAAATGTCGGTGTGATGACTACAAGAGATGATTGTGTCAGATCGCTGGACTGATGGTTTGAAACATTTAGAAAAACAGTCATTCAGCTCTGGGTGTTAAATGGGTTTTGATACGTGTTTTCTAAAGTTATGAGTCGTGAAGGCATCTGTATTTAAGCTATTAGTAGGAAGAGTTGGCAATGGTTTCCTGCTGCATGTAGATTTTCTACCTTCCACCTTCAAAAGTAATATTGATATTTACATTCTTAAGGAACCCATCTTTTTACTTCCTGGGTTGCAGCTGAATCTAGTAGACAATGGTGTAAATTTTGAAAGAGGAAATATCAGTTTTTGCAGTATGAATTATTACTAGTTGTTATTATGGCTTCAGAGAGGAAATGAGCGGACGATGCTGGGCCTTAGTTGAAATGAAGGGAACTTGTCACGTTTGCATATGATTATAGGTTTAAAAGTTGCTGGGCAATTCTGGGTCTTGAACTGTGTGTGATATCCTGATTTTTATAGCAAAGATATTTTTCCTAATACCTTACTGCATGCTCATTTTGTGTGTACTCGTCTTGAGGAATAATAGTCTTGTCTAAAGACCTTCCTAAGTGTCTTTGAACATGAAGAAAGAAATTTGCAGTAAATTTGACAAAACATTACTTTTTGTTTTTAAAAGTGCAAACTTATTTGCCTTGAGGGTACTCCTAGGTGAAAGCAGATTCTTGGAGAATAAGTTTTTCCTACTTGGTAGCCCTTTTCCAGATCGATTGTAGGACTTAATGCCAAAGTTTCAATATTATTTGACCCAGTGCTGCCACCTTCAGCCCACTACATGCCTTAACATGTAGAACTTGCCTTCAGTGCTGCAGTAAATACATCTTTCTTTATTTGTTTATTGAAGAACATCAACATTGATGTCTGAAGGAAAGTAATAATTTTAAGCTCTTAACCTGTCCACTTGCCAGCGTTGCTTTGGGGGAAAGGATTTTCAAGTTTTGACAGTTCCTCATGGGTAGCAAATTAGTAGCCAATAGACAAATTATATCAATGTTTCCTTGTAGACATAGCGCTTTTTCTTTTAATTTATGAATATATTCTTAAATAAAATTTTAGTTATGGGTGAATTAGGTTCATATATCAAGCAGCAGGGTATGTTTTGGGGAAGGGGAAATCTAATATCTTTCATCTAGCAATTTTTTTGCTAGCTCTTGCCTGGTAAATTATATTAAAATGCTGGAGCAGATGGTGCATGTGGCATAAATATTATGCAGACCTGTGTTCTGCTTGTGCTATCAGCCCCCAGCAGGGACCTTGCAATAGTTAAAGCTGAATATGTGCATGTTGATATAGGGTATAGGGGTAAATATAAAGTGTTTAAAACAAATTCCTGCAACATCTTAAGGTGAAATTAAGGTTACAGAGGTATAATGATTCCCTGAGGACCTAGGACCTCCAAAGAACTGGTTAAAACTTACAATGGTCTTCTGGGTGGACGAGTTCTTCTTACAAAGTAAATCCAAAGTGATATAAGTCGGTGGTGAAAGCTTCCCAGTTGTCCATTACAAACTGTTCAGTGGTTCACATCTCCTCTTTTTAGGTCACTATCTGTCTCTTATGTGATTAGAGCACCTTGTTGTCTTGGTCTTTCCCATGTTCCTTCTCCTGAGACCCTGGTAAGATAGGGAAGTGCTGCCATTTAGCTCAAATGTTTTATGGACTGGAGTTGACGTACATAGGAGACTCGAGCGCATGAACACTCACACACATTGCAGACAATGCTCCAGCTGCCTCAGCAAGTTAGCCTTCCTGTCACCCTCGTGTACACAACAAGGAGAGAAGGTCTTCCGGAAGAGGGCCCATCTGAACACGATTTGGACTTCCGTCCTGAATCTCTCTGCCCAGTAGCCTCTAGAAATGACTAGCTGCAGGGAGAGCCATATTTCCCAATTGAGACGGGAGTCTGAAGGTAATTACCCACAAAGAGATGATGTCCTAGATTAAATGAAATTAATGGGAAATTAGAAAGGATCTGACTACTCGATGGTCTCAGAAGTTGTCTAAGACAAAATGGAGTTGAATCCAAGCTCTAGTTTTATATCCAACATCTAAGCCACCTTTGTCTCAAGTCAAGACTGTATTTTGGTGTCTTTTAAACTGGCGGTGTCCCTACTTGAGCAGAGGACTTAGACTAGATGATCTCTAGAGGCCCCATCCAATCTCAAGCATACAGTGATTCTGTGACTGGAAGGAAGTCTTGGTCTCACTTTGATAAATAAACCAGGACAAGGAAAGATATTTCACAAAGATGATGCTCCAGTCAATCTAAAGATGCACTGTTTTATTTGTTACCTTTTTCTCTTGTTCTGTTATCAAAGGCTATATCACTAGGCTTATTGTGTGTGTATTTTTATAGTTATACCTTTCTTGTACTCACTTCTTTCCCTTGTCAAGTTGATAATTTTCCTGTTGTCTCTTCCTTAATTTATAGCTCAAGTTTTTCATCCAGAAGAAACCCATAAAATATTTGAAATGTTGCTTTCTCTGGTTCTTTTGCCTTTGGCAGATTCATTATGTATGTTGGAGTTGGTGTTCTTCATAAGAATTAATATAAGCTTACTCACAATGCGTATGTGTTGTGTAGAATGAATGAATATTGTGTTCCTTTTTATGACAATTCAATTACACCTATTTCTTGAAAATGTCTAATTTATTTACAGGGGTATTTTGTGGGGAGGTAAGTATAGGATTGAATTTTCAAATAAGTCGTTATTACAGAACTTGGTTGACCGTTTGAATATGTAATTCAATATAATACTGCCAGTTGAGTGTTACAGAAGCACTGTCAGTGGGTTAAAAGGATAATTTCCCTTTCATGGTTCAAAATTTCATTTTTATTTGTAACTTATCTTCCTTATGTTCACAATTTAGGAATCTCTTAGCTCTCCCTTCATACTTAATTTTCTCTCGCCCCAGAATTTCTGTGAAAGGTGTTAGCTTCGTCTAACCTAGAAACCAGCAAGGGTAGTTAAATAAGGGATTGGGGTAGAGAACAACTTTACTTCTGTGAGTGAAACTTCTTCATAGTGTGTGAGACTGATTTTAGTTCACTTGGAATTAATAAAAGAAAAAAGAGGTGAGAGTAGTTAGGTGCAGAGAGAGTATACCCTCTGCATGGGTGTAGTTGGATCCATTAATGTTAACACTACATTTGAAGCTGTTTGCCCATGTGTATTTATTGCCTCTCCTTCCCTTTATTTTTTTTAATCAAAAGTAAATTAAAAGTTTAGTAATTCAGTATGATTTGTCTTCTTGGGATCCAGCAAGAGAACTAGAGCACCACACAGGGCTAAATAATGATGGATGTAGTTTATTAAGTAGCTCTCAAGTAAAAGAAAATGCTACTCTCAAAACCCTTGAAGATCAACAATTTATAGCACAGGGAAGGTGTTTCCCTTGGCTTTATTTATGCAAATGAAAATACTGCCAAATATTAGTATTGAATTACCACACTGTTGTGTGATGAATGCTCAGTCTTTTTAATCAGCCAAAAGCTAGTCCAGTGAACCTAATATAATTCCTCATCAGGCTAGGATACCCTGCGGGTTCTTTTGTTGAGCTGTAATATTAATTTTTGCTGTTCCCAGGATATTTATAAAGACTAACCAACTGAGGGACAAGAAGAGCTTTTACAGGCACATGTTCCTTACTATGCTACACAAAGCTCAGTTGAGATACTTCATTTCATCTCAGTTGGATTAAAATTATTTCAGGAAGTGTTTCCCTTTGCTAGATGGTGAACATAAACTTGGTTTCTTAATTCCTGAGGGAATGGTTTTAGTTAGAATGTTCCTGGTTTGGTCCATTTTGTATTCTTCAGGTTTTTGTACGGTGAGTTGAATGGGAGAATGGGTTTATAGAGGGTGAATATACTCTCTCCTCTCTCTGCTCCATGTAGCATTAAGAAAATAACAAGCTAGCAGTGGTGCAAGGGAGATCAGCCTTCCCAATTCTGTACTGTTTATCAGTGGTTTCGTGTAGCTGAGAATTGAGGCACGTGTCTTTAAAGGGTGACGAGCGGGGAAGAGAAAGCAGAGGAGTGTGGTTGAGAGGTGACTGTGGCTTTCCAATTGATCACACTGGTGTGGTGTGACAGAAGTCCTGTCCGAGCCCATGGTACCAGCTCCGATGATTCTTTTCTGCAGCCCAGAAGACTTGTGTTGCCTGCTGTATGTCCACCAGAGCAGAGCGGTCCAGTGCTGACTTGCGTGTAGAGCTGTGCCCGGGGTCCTTCACTTGCATTGCAGGCGGGCAAATACAGAACAGCTGCTGGCTGCCATTTATCTGTTGGTGCTGCCAACAGAATAATCTTTCATATAATTACAAACTCTTAATTTTGTACAAGTGTATGATAGCTCCACTAGCAGAGGTTCCATTTTGACTTGTATAAATAGGAATACCTTAGAACTTTGGTTGAATTTACTTTTAAGCTGTGTAGTTCAGTATTCATCAATGACAGTCGTAGAGAGGATAAAGCTTATCACCTTTAAATTAAAAGATGTTGGGAAGGTAGTAATTAGGTTGTGAAGGAGCAGCTGTGCCTTAATAGGCTTTCAGGTGGAAGAAAATATAGAACAGGTTGGCTCTCTGTGCTAGCTGGAATTTCTGTAGCACAGCAAGAGGGAACTATTGGACAACCAGTTCCAAGCAGTGCACCAACCAGTTATGAGCAAAATTTGCTATTACACCTGAGGTGAATCAGGGAAAAGTGCCAGCCTTTATTAACACTTCTTCCCATGTAAATAACAGTGACGGATTACTAATAGATACTAAAGTGATGTCTCCTTTTTCCTGAACAGAACGTATGCCATAAATTATGTAGCCTGATGACTATGCCCTGAGCATTACTAATAAGTTTGGTCTTGACTGTTCTGATATAGTCCCAAGAAACTTCTGTATGAAACAGATGGAATATAAGAGGAAAGCAGGGCATTAGTGTAGTACCTAATTTCTTTTAGGCCAACTTGTTAGTTTGTTGTTGTTGTTGTTGGGAGGAAGGTGGGGGAGAAAGGTTCTTTATTAGTAAAGAAGGCTGACAGTATTGAATGAGCAGCCCAAATTTGAGCATAAGAAGGTCTTGTTTGCCTTTGAGAGCCATTTAGATTAGTTTAAAAATTTCAGCTCAGTAGTTCAGGTTGTTAATAGGATCTGAAGATCGCTTTTCTGGGTCACTAAAATGTTGCTTCTATCAAAAAAAAAAAAAAAGGAAGGCAAAAACCCCTCCCAGCAAAAGCCCTATAAGCTGATTGCTATACCTTTAGCCCTCTTCAACAACTCTCTGCTCTGCAAGTAAGCAATAATTTACTACTTCTTTATCTTGTGAGAAGAAAGGAAAAAATGATTCTTCAGTCCTGAGAATTTCTACCTTTCCTAAATTGAACTTTGGCTGCTTTTTCAACTGTCAGTCTTTCTTACACTAGTGACAGAGAATGTCACTGAGATTGTAATTCTGGGCTTTTCCTGCTTAAAAAAAATTAAAGTGGATTTACTGAATTATCTTTTAGAACATTGATTGATGTAAAATAGCAGTGGGGATTGTAATAGAAGAGAAGTTATGAGGATACATTTAAATAAGGCAAGAGACTTCAGTTAGGCCTTAATCTTTGACTGTATGGGCTGAAAAGTGTTTAGCTAATGAATTATTCCAAAAGAGCAAGTAGAGTAAGGGAAATCCTTTTCTCATATTAATTCAGACTAGTTAGCATGTTTCACAAGTGACAATCAAAGGTAAACTCTAACTGGAATTATTTTTTCATCTTGGGAAAATATATTCATAAAAAAGTTCTTTTGTATGGCTCGCAGCAGAAACTAAAATTACTAAAATATCTCAGCTGCTCTGATAGAGTCGATGGTATCACATCAAGACGTGAGCAAAGTGGCTCACTTCTACAAATGCTAAATTAGTTTCTGTTCTTAATGAATAAAAGCCTGTGATGTTTTTTAAAAGGAAGGTTGTACTCTGCCTCTTCTGGCACTTGCAGCTGCTGTTTTTGTTTATTTGATAAGAGGTGGGAGTTTATCTTAGAAAGGAAAGGCTATTCTTTCTTAGGTACTCTGCCCCCTATGGTCAGATTGTCCTATATTGTGGTTATTTGTTTATTTGTTTGTATTATGCCTTGAAATATGAAGTTCTAGCCATGCTCAGTAGACATTTGCTAAATGAGCTGAATTGCAGGTCGTACCCTCTTTGTTAGTTCCTATTGTTTGTGTGCTTATGAAGTGCATTTACTGTAGCCACTTCAAAGTAAGAAGGTAGAGTTCACTTAACCCCTCTGAAGGTGCACTTAGTCATGCAGCATGTAGAAGAGGTTATTTTGCCTGTATTTCTTTCACTGAACTTTTGTTTCCCAGATGAATTCAGAAATTAAGCACAATTCTGTAATGTTGTAACTTATTTAACAAAAACATTGAAAGAGCTAGGGAGGTTTTCGTTTCCATGTCAGCACTGATACTGCTTTCACACATCAGTAGTGAAGTGGAGCAGCCTGTGCGTAAGCAGTTGCCATGCTCTGCATATGGCTGAGTGAAGGAGCTGTGAGCAAACATCTGACAAATGTTGTAGCACCCTCTGTAGAGCTTCCTGACTTCTTCTAGGGCACATAGATGCTTTTGTTTTTTGGTGGTAGCTAGGAGATGATGGATACATTGGTCATGTGGGATTCTTTAAATCCAGGAGCTGCTTTCCCAGTGGACCAAGATACAAGTTGCTGCTTTGTTTTGGCAGCATGCAGTTCTGAGCAGGGTTGTTTTTAGCTAAAAACAAAGGCAACCTTCCACTCTCCCTAAAACCAACCCCACTGTTGGTCTTTCTATTGTTGATCAGTACAAGATAATCTCAGCAGAAGCAAACTGCCACCTGTACATCCTGGAATGGAGGGAAGGAAACACTTGATATTATATGTCTGTAATTCAGCGAAGAGTGGAAAAAAAGCAATATAAATAGTTGTGTATTTGTCAACTTTGTGGCTCTCTCGGAAGCACTGAGTCTTAGAAAGAGGGAAGGAAAAAATGGGAATTTGAAAGATCAGTGGGCATAATGTTTACATACATGTGACTGTTAACTGTCTCTTTATTGTCATGTTACAAATTATTCATAAAAAATCAACTGGAGTTTCCTACCAGATATCTTCATGAAAATGGTACTTAAAAGAGAGTGCACAATTAGAACATTAGAAAGACGGACATTCAGGTCATGCAAAACCAAGTAGTCTCAGGAGTAGCACAACCAGTCTTTTCCTATAGTCCTCTATGGGTATGTTGATCCCTGACAGAGATTACATTTTAAGTCATCTTCATGAGTTGATAATGAGGTCAGACTAACAGACATCCTCCCTCCCCTTCTGCCATTCTCTGTTAAATTGGCGTGTGGGTTTAAAAGCTTTCAGTGAAAGGGAAGGAACAGCAGACACACACAACACGCGCATTTGGAGCATGAGATTAGACTGGCATTGTTTTCTTAAACTAAATGAACATAACACCCATAGAGGTGAGAATAAACAGTTGCAATCATCCAAAAAATCAAAGACTCTTTACCTCACTGGTTTTCAACAGACAGCCGCTCATGTTCTGTGCTTTCCACCACACCTGCAGGTGCAATACTCTACAGGAAGAGAAAATCATTAATTCTTTCCTTGAAAGGCTCACATTTGGAAAAAAGATAGAGCTTCCCTATAATGACCTTCTTGCTGCCTTATGATACTCTGCAGGAAGAGAAAATCAGTAATTCTTTCATTGAAAAGCTCAAATTTGAAAAAGCTGGAGTTCCTCTCCAATGACCTTTTTGCTGCCTTATTGCCACCTCCCTTTCATTACCTCTCTTCTCATGGGGCTTGAAGAAAAATGCAAACACCTTAAGCTATAGAAAAGCTCTATGACTGCACAATTCACAGGTGGAGTTTAAGGAAGGTGAACGAAGGGGCACTGAATCTATAATTTCTTTTATGTATTCAAAGCATTTGTGCAATACAGAAATAGCAGGGCCTTCCCAGGCTCCCTGGAGGCACCCAAAAGGCTTCTTAGCAGAAGGGAGTAATTGCAGCAACTTTGCTGGCAGCTGAAAGACAACCCCAAGACCATTTTTAAGTCACACCTGAGGAAATTCTGTTGAGGAAGTGTGACAGCAGGTGACATGCCTACACCAGTTTATGAACTCTGTTCTGCACTACCTGTTGATAGTGTAAGCCTGTGAATTCAGAAGACCGCAGTTGGAATTTCCAAGGCTGTGCCTGTTATTCCAGACTCCTGATGCATGCCTTTAATAAGAAAGGTGTTTCGGCAGATAATTCAATGTGCAGTCTGGTCCACTGATTGGGATTTTCTTGCCTAACTCCTAGAGTGTTCTCCTAGAATGGCAGTTTTCACTTGGGTATTCCTACACACTTGATTTGCTTGCTCTGTTGTCTGTAGAGAGGTGTTAAACTGAAGCAGAGATGCCTGTTGGCTAGGTCTTCCTCTGGGAGAACAGAAAGCTACCATAAGGAGTCATGCTGAAGCTAAGTGTGTGATTGGAGTGAAATGCTATACAAGGAATAGGTATGAGAAGTTGACCTCCAGTGAAAATGAGGAAGGAAAATGATGGAGTAGCTCTTCCTTGACACAGTTGAAGTGTAAGATGTAGTAACAACTGTAACTGAAGTAGAGAAAAGGTATGAGGAATGAATACCTTTTTTTCCTCT